>VIAB01000183.1:283781-297760 GCA_009801035.1 Oophaga pumilio
CTGCACATGGGGTAAGCAACATAGCGAATCAGAAAAACTATACTTCATTTCTAATTGAAGGGACTTGCAAATATTATTATTATTACACCTACTACATATTGGGATAAGGTCTCGGAGATGGGAATAACCCTTTATATTTTTAACTTCTGCTGGTTAAAGTTTAATTTCTCTATCGCTTCTTGTTGGTTCTGTTTAATCTGCTGTGTTTCCAGCAGATGCGGCCCTCCGTCAGCACCCGGCTCCGAGCTGGCAGCCAGCGAGCGAGGGTGATATACTACATACTTATGGGTATAAATCCGCAACGGAATGATCTTGTTTTCACATCTACCTCGGCTACAGGAAATTTAGTCCAATTTCTCCCTATTGCCGCAGAAACGCTGTTTTGATGTGAAAATTTACAGCGCAAGCATTAAACTAGTTACAGCTGGAGAGAGAAAATTGCCATTAGCTTCTTTCCCTTTTTTAACCCCTCGTAGAGCAATACGCTGCAATGGATTGCCAATAAGAATGCACTTGATATACCAGTGTCACTATGGATAGATCATCTGGTAAAGGAACCAGACATACAGTACAAGGTTTTATTGCTTCACCTGGGATCATGTAGTTTTCAGAATGGATTTCTCTGTTGATCCACAGTATCGAGAGAGGATTAAAGAGCATCTTCTCTCAGTAGACCTTCCATCGGCAATCGTGCACCAATGCCATGTAGAGACACTTAGGCTACAGGTTACTGAACCTCAGGACTGAGAGAATAACTACAACTGGTGCACGGGTTGCAATTGCACCCACTACTGTTAACCACTTAAATGTATTTAAGTTGTGCAAACTGGGGGATACGCCATTCTTTGCAGCTTCCACATGATTGTAGGGCACCGATGACTTGCTATGGCAGCCAGGGGTTTCCTGAAGGACCCCATGGAGTACCATGACGGTACTTCTATGAAGACTATGGCTGATGAGACCGTGATTATTACTATATGATTGTAGGGGGCATTGTTGGGGACTGGGGGGAGGAGGAATATAGAAGAGTGGTTTCTGATTTTGTGGATTGGTGTCAGACTGTCTAGAACTAAATGTGAAGAAAACCAAGGAGATGGTGGTGAGTTATAGAAGGAAAAAGGATGATTACTTACTGATCACCATTGCTGGCCAGGAGGTGGAGATGCTTGAGAGCTACAAATATTTGGGGGTTCACCGTGACAGCAAACTTGATTGGAGGTGTCATACAGAAAAGGTTTACAAGAAGGGAATGAGCAGACTGTACTTTCTTCGGAAGCTCAGATCGTTCAATGTGTGCAGCAAAATGCTGGAAATGTTCTACCAGTCCGTTGTAGCAAGCGCCATATTTTTTGCTATCATTTGCTGGGGCAGTAGTGTGCGAGTAGCTGACGCTAATAAGCTCAACAAACTTATCAAGAAGGCAAGTGCAGTTGTTGGCCTCCATCTTGACTCTTTTGAGGAGGTAGCGGAGGATAGAATTCAAAAGAAGTGCAGGGTTATAATGAACAATAATACACACCCTCTATACAAGCTGTTCTTGAAGCAGAAGAGCACATTCAGCAGCCGTCTAATCCTTCCAAGGTGCAAGAAGGAGAAATTCAGGAAATCGTTTGTGCCTACCGCTATGGGGATGTATAATAATTCACTAAGGGTGAAAGATGGCTATGACCTAGGACTGGCGCACTAATGGAAATGATTAGAGATTTGTGTACCTTTGTTTGTTACATATTGTGGTTAGTCATGTGCTAGATATGTGTCTAGTAATTACTCTATGTAATGCTGTTTGTAATGTTTTGTTGTAATGCTGTTGTAACACTGCTGTGATACCATAATTTCCCTCGGGATCAATAAAGTGTATCGTATCGTATCATATGCTACAATAGTGATAGTATTGCAATATATTGTTCAAGCAATCAGACGATCGTGGGTTCAAGTCCCCTAAAAGGAATACAAATACAGTAAAAACAAAAAAGGTTTTAAAAATAAAAAAAAATCTAAAAATTAGAATGTACTAATTTCCCCATTCAAAATAAAGAAAGGAAAATGTAAAAAAATAGACGTGATATGTCCAGAAAAGTTTGATTCATCAAAACGTGCAATAAGAAGAGATCAAAATGGTTTATCTTCCCCAAAATGATAATGTTGATAATAAAACGTTACAGGTCTCGCAAAATGATGACACAAGCAAAATGTTATTTTTTTAATATTTCCAAATGTTATATTTTATTTGGTATCTCCCTAATTGTACTTTTGTACAGATTCATATTACCTGGTAATTTTTTCACTATAATGAATGCCGTAAGAATAAAACCCACAAAACAATTGCGCAAATGCTGTTTTTTTTTCCCAATTCCGTTACATTTGGAATTTTTTATTCGAACTTACAGTACATTGAATGGTGCAATGATTGGTGACATCCAAAACTACAACTCACGCAAGAAAAAGAAGCCCTAATGTGGACAGAGAAATAAAAAAGTTATAGGGAGAAGAAAACCAAAAGCACCAAAATAAAAATTGACCTTAATAAAAAAAATGGAGTTAATAATTGTATGTTTTAGCAAACTTTAGACAGCTCTGATCTATCGTGGAGCATGTCGGACTTGCCTTTCCCCTACATGTTGTAATTATGGACTTACGTTCACTCACGCATTATCTTCTAGAAGTATAGATTGTCTTTGAAACGTTGATTGCTTGATGTGCTTCATTCTGGAGAGAGCACTACTTATTGATTAAGCATTTTCCCACCGTCCCTGTCTGTCCCTATTAATCCCCAAGGATTCCCGTATGTCCTTCGTGCCGATCTATGCCTAAGCCGTCCTATTCTGTAATGGCTTGTGATGGTGGCAGGCATTCTTGGCAGCATTCGAACATGTCACTGTGATTCCTCTAAAGTCACCTTGTCTTCGGAGACACGAAGGCTCCTCGTCCACTAAGGGCTGGTCTGATTTCTCTGCATCTTCACTGCTGACTATCAGGGGTGTTTGTCATAACCGATCATTGTCTTGGGCTTTGAAGAAGTACTCGAAATTGGTAAAAGTCCTGATGAAAAAAAAAATCCTGTATGATATTACTGAAGAAAGCAATTTATGTACTGAGTTACTAGGTTATAATCTTACAGAGTCCTGGAGCGGATGGAGGGGAAGTCTCTTAAGTAATATCCTGACCTGGATTAATACAGGGTCAGTGGTGGTACATCCATCAAGTTCATCTCTGTCTTTTACCCTTACTTCTTCTTGCTGGTTTATCTCCCCGATGCTTTTTGTTTGGAGGCTTTTTAGCTTTGATTTTTCTCATTTTTTGGTCCAAAATATTTTGTTCTTATAACCCACTTCATTGGCTCCCAAACCAGTCTGGTTTCCTTCCAAAATTTATCAGGTCAATTTCCTAATACAGTATTTTGCTGCTTTGGGTCTTGGCAAGTTGTATTTATGTCAGTCCTCCACCTGCTTTGATGTTACATCTGTATACCTATGCCAGAACAAAAAAAAAACAAAAAAATTGAGCCAGGGCATATGTTGATATAAATGCAATACATAGGTGTGTATTCACACTGTGGCCATTTAACAAGGTGAACCTAAAATAAAAACAAAATGAGCAAATGCCCTGTGGTAAGTAAATAAATAGTAATAGTACATGTAAGTAACATAGAACATAGGGTAATTAGTTACCATTGTTTTGATCAAAAAAACGTAAAAGCCATCCTACCATGACAAGGTGTACCCCAATCTTTATGACACCTAACCAGAAATAGGAGGATTTACTCAATATGGACGACTTCAGGGACTTTTTTTTTACATAAATGCTCAAATTTATGGTCAAAAATAGTTTTTGCTATAAAGTTTCATTAAAAATTATTTTCGATTTTTTTTATCTTCCAGAGTCTGGACCACAGTACATACCAGACTGCACAATGAGTTAGTGCTCATTCACACGTCCGATTTTTCCACGTACGAGAAAAATGGACCGATAATTCTGATCAGAGTTTGGTCCGAGGGTCATCTGTTTTTCATACATGGAAAAATTTAAAAAAGTGAAAATGTCATCCTAGTGCTGTCTGATTTTTCACAGACAGATAGACTTGCATTGCCGATTTTGATCCAACCCTCAGATCAAAATTGGACTTGTCTCCGCGATTTTCCACGGACCTCTGTCAAAAATGTGAATGGCCCCATAGACTATCACAGGTACAAGTAATATCCGTGAAAAACACAGATAGTACTCGTTTGTGAAAATCGGACGTCTGAATGAGGCCTTACTAGTAAATCCGTCAGTGAGCTCATCTATCTGTAAAGTTTATGTTAGGACTCACCTGGTCAGATGGATCTTTTAAGCTGCAAGTCAAGGACCGAAGGTGATGACTTTGCAGTGAGGATGTGGACAATGGGCTATGCTGAACGTTTAGGCTATGTTCACGCGCAGCGTTTTTGCCGGGTTTTTTTTCTGCAAGGAAAACCTGCTCTCTTGGCAGTAAAAAATGTGTTTAGAAAATGTAGGTTTTGCGGCATTCATGCTGCATTTTTTGATGTGGATTATATAAGTCATTTGTCTACAGTAAATGCTTAATAAAAATAATTTAATTCACCAAAAATGCAGCAAAAATGCATGGGTGCATTTTTGCACTTTCTCTTTGCTTTCTATGGGTGGAAAAAACGCTGCTAAAAGAATTGACACTCTGCAAATTTAAAAAACACTTCAGTTTTCCAGTTCAGTCAGGAAAAAAACAAGCATGTGAATGAGATTTCTGAACTCTCATAACTTTTGTTCGTACTATAAAAAGCAGCTTTTAATTTGCATTAAAAAAAACGCTGCACAAAACTCAACATATGAACATAGCCTAAGCAAGCAGGCAGTGCAGAACACTCACAGAGCCAAGAGCGTAGACAAACACAGGAGAAGAGATGAAGGGTTAATTGGAAGATATGAACCAGGATGTGGCTGCAGGTTGAAGAAACCAGAGGAGTTACCAAACACAACTGCAGCATAATGTGAGCAATGTTTGTAATGCATACAGCAGACGATGGATTGATCAGAAGGTCTGTCAGTCCTCCAAAACTAGCAGGTACTGTCAACTTTCATATTGCCTTTAATGTTGCTGGTTTGACAGCCTTACTTTCATATGGAGATACATATAAGCTTCATAAAGTTAGCTGATAGGAGTTTTTCTGTAGTGTAGGGTTACAGTAAACTTGATGTGAATCAGTTCATACTACCTAGTCCATCGGCTACTTCAGTAATCTGTGATCGCCAGATGGGAGTCCTGACAGACGCTTCTTACCTGATGGCCTCCGTGACTCCCGTTGACTACTCACAAGCCTAACAGATGCCATGAGATAGGAGATGGTTCTCTGAGCTACCATTCAGTGTCCAAGGATTACTGGTGTTCCGATGGATCGGATTCAGCGAATCGACTGGCACTAACTGTAGTTTACAGTAAAATAGGACATTTCGGTTTCCTCCCACACTCTAAAGGCAAACTGATCAGGACCCAAGATTGTGAGCCCCAATGGAGACAGTGATGATGGTGTCTGTAAAATGCTACGGAATATCATGGCGCTATATACGCAAGTATAATAAATAAATGATAGTGAGAAAATGCAAGTTTGTATCTCTTAGTTTCATTCTTAATCAGCCACAGGATGCAGATCCCCCATTGGCGGGTTGATGAGCACCATAGGATTTTGTAAGCTGAGCCTGCTTTTGCTTTATAGCCCACAGCAGATATTTATAATCCTAGACAGCTCTTTAATCAGAAGTCGTGGCAGACTGATGGCGAGGAAGATGATAAAATTCATTGTGTCAGTCGCCGGTGCCAGGAGATCTAAGGTGCTGGGTAAAGACCCGAAGCACGTGTCCCCCCCGAGCCCACTTGTAGAAAATCCACTGCCGTTTAATGACATATGCAAGAGCTAATGGGTCTCAGGACAGAACCACTGAAGTTTGGCAGACAAAAAGACCATAGGCTTGTTGACGGCATGAAATTTCTGCGCTCAGGCATTTCTTTGTTGGGCATTTAGGGTCAGTGAAATCAGAAAACATTTTCTAAGCCACTAATCAGTGAAACCATTATCCGGCATTGCCTTTAGGGAAGTTTTCATCGTAAGTGCAACCTTTTAACTAGTAAATTTATTTTGTAGCACTTTTTTTATTGTTCAAATTATGTATTAAGACCGTAATGCGTCCTACTAAGTGGCAACAATGAAAACGAAATCGAATTCGTTGCAAGTCTGTCAGACGTCGACCTGATCCCTTTTTTCTGTTTGTTCACTTTGGTAGTTGGGAGTCGGTAATCTCCACCATTAGAGCAGGTCTTTTCCTTATTTAAGTGTGTTCTCCAAGAGTTTCCAGGACTTGTGACCCACAGGATAAAAGCTCCATTAAGAGGTTATTGGAAGGGTAAAAGAACACGTAGAACAATCAATAGATGAAAGGAACCTCTAGACACCCTGAGGTTTCTGGCACAAAGTGCAGCAGGCAGATGAGGGATATTCTGTACCGTCGCCACTTAACAGCACTCCCCCGTCCGTGCCCACTCTATCTCAGCCGTCAGCCACTTTCTCCATCTATATCTAATCTTCTCTGAGGAATATTGATCTACAATATTAATGATAATATACATAAATATCTCCAGCTCTGATAGGAGATGGTAAATGGGCGATACGTTACACATAAACATTCAATAAACTCCAGAGAGGAGTATATTACATAGTGATGTGGCAAAACAAGGCCGGGAGGGTGACGATGAAGACATGAAGGTTAAAATTGGAACATGCAGTGGTGTATGGCAAGATATTTCCCCCTGTTGTGGTCCCTTAAAGGAAATCTGTCAGCAGGTCTTTGCTGTGTAATCTGAGAGCAGTGTGATCTAGGGGCCAAGACTCTGATTCCAGCTATGCATCCCTTACTAGGTTGTTTGTTGCTGTTTCAATAAAATCAGTGTTTTATTACAAGGAGATTATCGCTACAGGACTAGGTGTCTCGTGCCTCCTAGTCAACAGTTTTGTGTAACCCCACTCCACCACTGATTAGCTGCCAATCAGTGATGCGGGCGGGGTTATAGAGGGCTCAGTATTCAGAGATCTGCTACATCTGCAGCAGAAAACAGAGATTGTGTGAAAATGACAGCACCCAATCCAGCAAGTGATACATCGCTGGAATCAAGAGTCTCAGCCCTTACATCAGATTACATAGCAAAATACTGGTGACGGATTCCTTTTAATGGCATTTACCTTGGCCAGGATAAGTAGATAAAAAAACTATGACAGCAAACTCAATGCTTGTTCCAGAAGTAGACACCCAAGCTATAACTTTGCCAACATGTCAAACTACTTATTATATCAATTTTAGGAAAAGCAGATAGGCATTCAATATGTCCTCTACTAAAGCTTCCATGTCAGTGATATGGCCTTCAAGCCCTCTCGTGTAATAAAGGCATCCATATTGGTCAGTTTATGCAAGAACAATTGTTGCTCAGATCTTGATAGATATGTAGCAAGGACTAATTTACTGTAATGAATTCCAATACGTTTTTGCAAATTTTCAAATTATTGTACCCATGTGGCCAAATATGGAAGCAGTCGTGCATCACGCTGTTCCTTGGATCACCCTTATTCATTGGCTAAATATTGATCATAAATTACGACATATTTATTTCCTAACTTAGGATCAGAAATGAACATAGACCAGGACTGAAAAAGTGTTGGGAGCTAATGTACTTGAAAAGAGTTATTTCCTTCTTGTAAGAGGCTGAAAACTTTTTATTTTACAATGACTCATACAACCCATTAACTATCAATCCCTTTAAAGACGACCTGTCACAAAAAATTGAATTCAATATATTGTAAAAATTTCTCAATCTCTCCTGATTCTGCTACTTTTTTTCCACTTTTGTCTGCGTTGCTCCATTGAAGAGATATTCTCATTTGTTTTTTTGGAGCACACTATTTGAAATCTCTACCGGTAGGCTCGTCTTCAGAGTCTTCTCTGTGGGCGTGTGCTTTCACTCCTCCGTCTCTGACACAGACAATCACAGCTCAGCGGCTAGTCTAGCAGTCTCTGCTGTTGAGCTGTGATTGGCAGAGTCTGGGAGGGAGGAGTTAAAGTGCACCCCACTCCCCCAGAGAAGACTCTGAAGAAACGCCCCGTTGCACTTCAATCAGAGATTTTACATACTGCACTTTACAATAAACAAATGTGAATATCTCTGCGATGGAGCAACGCAACACAAAACGGAAAAGAGTGGCAGACTAGGGGAGCTCAGGAATATTTACAACATATTTCACTCAATTTTTGAGCACATGACAAGTTCTCTTTAAGCATCATTTTCATCCAATATTTAACTCTCCTCTTAAATATTGCAAAAAGTAATTATTGCTGTGTGTACCCATAAGATCGTCCTCATAAAATATGAGGAAAAAATCATACTAACACATGATGTCATTATTCCAATCAAATGGCAGAGCTCCATAATCATCCATCTGAATTGAGATTGACACGACTGGGAATTCATTTGGGTGTCATGTCAAGAAACCTTTCCAATTTGAAAAAAACAAGCAAAAAACATGTGTTAAGAACAACGCCAAAAAAAACCACTGAATGAAAACATGACAACTGGACGATGAAAATAAAACATGCTGGGATAACCCCTGGGGTATTGGTGGCTGTCTTAATTTAAAGTGTGTGGTTATCGATGTCTTATGTACCAGGGGAAATTATGAAAGCTAATGCCTTATCTGTCAACTGTTTATGGTCCATCATTTACGGGATGGTGAGTGAAGGATGTAATCTTGTCATTATCTGATGGATAACTATTGGCAATGTCTCTGGAATGGAGAGTACTGAAAGAGCATTCAAGACAGTTTAAAAATGGAACCCTCAGACTTAATAAAGGTCGAGTTTTTAAGAGATCCATTAAAATAACTTTATTGATTTATACAGAGCAAGTTAAAAAGTGTTAAAAAAGCAAAAGGTCCAACAGGGGACACCAGTGTGGCCACATTAAATTATTTGCCTCAATGCATCAAATACATGGAAGGGGATTATAATGTTCCAAGTATAATATCACCCTTTTTGTTGAGGACTTAATAGACAGATAAGATAGATTTAGATATTCGGTGTAATCACTCTATTTGCAAGGGTCAGATATGTGGGCTTTGTGATATATAGAATAGAGAAAAACAAACCATTGGTTCAGTAAGGATCCGGTTTATATTTAGCTAGTGCTATAGTATGCCCCATGGAGTCCATAATGGTCTGAGTATATACAGTACAATGGAACAGATGTCAGGTAAAATTACCGCACAGTCCTATTCCCACAAAAGAGCCTATCAAAGTTAGTATGAAATGTGTACTGCTAGAGATACCTGAATAAGGTCCAGAGAGCAGTTGTCCACATGTGCTTCCCCTCACCCCAACGTGCGTTTCGCCGCCAGCTTCTTCCGGAAGAAACAACCACTGCGTGGCTATGTAAAAGTCAATTGCGATTTGATTGTCAAGAGAGATTAAAAATCGCTTCACCTGACGAACAAGAGTTTTGCTCATTCGTCAGGTGAATGGAAGCCTGTATATACTGGCCGATTATCAGTAAGCAAGTGTTCCTAGCATACACCCTAAACATCCCGCAGTATCAGAGAGCAGCCCTATAGTGACCTCACAAACTCAAACAAGGACTGGATAGTGCCCTATATTTTTATCATTCTTATATTTGGCCATTTCAGCGCTATTTCTCTTTTCCTCCCACGCTGGATTTATGGTTTCCCCTCTCCTTGTACTTTTGGCATTCTCAAGAGTGATTGTACGACGTGGTTGGTAAAGGACTTTGTATTATGCTGTTCAGCCTCACGCGTTGTATGTCCTAGGTAATACGCAGACAACCCATCTGTCATACGCCGGCAGGTAATAGACAGAAATCTATTTAAGTCACGGGCGCCTTTAATGGCTTCTGTGTAAATAAAGTGCTGCTGCAGCGAGAGCTTTATCCCATTAAGGTGGATATGGAGTCTCACTGTTTCCTATAGACCACGATCCTCGTATTAAACAGATTAGGTTGATCCTCGCCTTTTAGTGAAAGACTTGTAGTGTTCTGTATGCGGCGGAGAGTCCTAATCCTTCCGGGAATGTAGATCAGCCATTGACAAAACACCAAAGGCCATAAAGTGGTGACAACCAAGAAATATTTGGGGTGTACTGTACTGATGATTCATGATTTGTGCCAAAAAGCTCCCAAACCTACTAGATAAAACTATCAATGTATTTTTAGGACTGATGACTAAATATGTGGATGCATCATACAGGGATTATGCAAGTCTGCCGTTACTGTGCATTTATAAGGAAAGTTCTGAAAAAAAAATGCTGCTAACACATCATTATAATGTGTGACTGTACCGGGGAAAGAGGGGAGGTGTGCAGATAGATAGATATGGAATAGATAGATATGGAATAGAGAGATAAATAGATAGATAGATAGATAGATAGATATGGGATGAATAGATAGATAGATAGATAGATAGATAGATAGATAGATAGATAGATAGATAGATAGTCATGGCCGAAAGTGTGGGCACCCTTGAAATTGTTTCCAGAAAATAAAGTATTTCTCCCAAAAAATTTTTGCAATTACACATGTTTTGTTATACTCATGTTTATTTCCTTTGCGTAACAACACAAAAACAAAGAAAAAAAGACAAAAGGGACAAGTTTTCTCACAAAACCCCAAAAATGGGCCAAACAAAATTGTTGGCACCCTCAACTTAATATTTGGTTGCACACTCTTTGGAAAAAATAACTGCAATCAATCGCCTCCTATAACCATCAACAAGCTCTTACACCTCTCAACTGGAATTTTGGAGCACACTTCGTTTTGCAAACTGCTCCTGGTCTCTTATATTTGAAGGCTGCCTTCTCCCAGCAGCAATTTAAGATCTCTCCACAGATGATCAATGAGATTTAGATATGGACTCATTGCTGGCCACTACTTTGTTTCCATTCCATTTCTTGAAGTATGTTTGTCATTGTACCACTGGAAGACCCATGACCCACAACGCAAACCCAGATTTCTGACCCTGGCATTACATGATGTCTTCTAGTCATGACACCCAGTGCCAGAGGCAGCAAAACAGACCCAAAACATATTTGAACATCCACCATATTTGACTGTAGGTGCTGTGTTATTTTCTTTGTTGGCCTTATTTCATTTTTGGTAAAGACTCAGAGTAGAATGATATGCTTTACCAAAAAGCTCTATCTTTGTCTCATCTGTCCTCAAGACGCTTTCCCAGAAGGATTTTGGCTTACTCACATACATTTTAGCAAACTGCAGTCTAGGTTTTTTATGTCTATATCAGCAGTGAGGTCCTCCTGGGTCTCCTGCCATAGCATTTTATTTCATTCAAATGTCGACGGATTGTTCGCGCTGACACAGATGCATCCTGAGCCTGCAGGACACCTTAAATTTCTTTGGAACTGGATTGGGACTGCTTATCCACCATACGAACTATCCTGCATTGCAACCTTTCATCAATTTTTCTCTGCCGTCCACATTCAGGGAGATTAGCTACAGTTCCATAGGTTGTAAACTTCTTGATTATATTGCGCACCGTGGAAAAAGGAACATAAAGATCCCTGGAGATAGACTTGTAACCTTGAGATTGTTGATATTTTTCAACAATTTTGGGTTCTCAAGTCCTCAGACAGTTCTCATCTCCTCTTTCTGTTCTCCATGCTTAGTGTGGCACACACAGACACCCAATGCAAAGACTGAGTCAACTTCTCCCTATTTTATCTGGTTTCAGGTGTGATTTTCATATTGCCTATTACTTGCTACACGTGAGTTTGAACGCGCATCACATACTTGAAACAAAGTTGTTTACCCACAATTTTGGAAAGGTGCCAATAATTTTGTCAGGCCTATTTTGGGGGTTTCGTGTGAAATTATGTCCAATTTACCTTTTTTTTCCTCTTGTTTTGTGTTATTCCAATACACATAAAGGAAATAAACATGTGTATAGCAAAAAACATGTAACTGTAATAATTTTCTGGGAGAAATATTTCACTTTCTGGAACAATTTCGGCCGTGATTGTATATACAGATATGTAGCTGATAAGAAGAAAAAAGGATAGCACTCACCGATCTTGCAGTTTCCAGACTTTACTCAACCTATAGAAATGTCATGGCCGGGAAGGTGAAACAGGGAGTGTGCAGTGGCAGACGACGGCCGTTTCGCACTCACGGCGCTTCAACGGATCAACCTGTTGAAGCGCCGTGAGCGCGAAACGGCCGACGTCTGCCACTGCCACTCCCAGTTTCACCTTCCCGGCCATGACATTTCTTTGTGTTGAATAATGTCTGGAAACTGCAAGATCGGTGAGTGCTATCCTTTTTTCTTCTTATCAGCTACATTTGCAATACTGTTTATTCATGGATAAGCACCCGGAATCTTGAGGTGTAGCCTGAAATAGGACTGTTCCTAGCTTGAACACACAGCAATTGGCTAGTAACGGTGCTGAGCACACAGCAATTGGCTATTAGAGGTGCTGCCATCTGTTTTTCTTTTCTCAAGAGTATATATAGATATGTATACATCTTAGCTCATACAGGGTGCTGCTGTTGCACTATTTGGAATAGCCAGACAGATAAATTGGTCGATCATACTTGCCAACTTTAAATTAGCATCCAGGAGATGGACAGCTTCGCAGCTGGAGTAACCACGGCCCCTTTAGTGGCTAAGCCTCTTCGCATTCTTTGGCTACATAGAAAGATAGATAAATGGATAGAAAATCTCTGTCTATCGGAAGTTGTCATCTTGTAGTTTTTCTGTTCTCTATCGGACTCTCATGCTTGAGCTGACATGAACCCCATTATTTGTCATCCCAAATTCTTCTTGTCCAATCGTTTTATCTGATTGCAGACATCGCGCTCCTCCTCAGTAATTTCTCCCTCCCTCAAAAAACCAATTAAGCCCACTCTTAACGAAACTGTTATTTTGACCTAACTAGATAGCTTCTCCTATACACTCGCTGTGGAATAAAACTGCAGTTAATCAAAAACAATTCAGGCCTCCATTACCGCTGGCCGCGTGAGAAGGCAGGGGTAGCAATTGTCAGGTAATTGCGAAAGAGATCGGAGAGAGAAAATTGGAATATAGCGAAGGTGCTGGGAGCATATTCACAGAGGCGGGAGGCGATGGAAACACCATTCCTGGGGATGGATAGAAAAACAAAGGAGTTCACAGCAGAGAAAGTTATAGAAAGTGAGAAACCTGGAGACAGACGTACAGGGGACAATGAGAGGGTTTCACCACTAAAATCTTATCTTTAGGATCAATATTAGGTCCATCAGTCCATAAAATACGACAACAACTGGCTCCGTGTGCCCGTCCGCGTAGCGCTGCCTGTTATTTTCATGGGCTAGTCCGTGAACTGATGCAGACTAACATATGCTGAGGTCTGTAAGAAAAAAATAAACATGTGAACTAGCGCATAAGCTAATATCGGGATCTCCATGGGCCAAGTGGCAAATTAAATATTGTCATCTCCCCCGCACTGAGATCGAAGGCCAAAATCCCCCTAGTAATGCAGCACAATAGGACTATAAATTAGTCGTGTGCTGAGTATTCAGGATTGTTCGTTATTTAATTGGAACACAAGCATTTTGTTTGATTAGGAAAAAAGTCATGAAATATTTCAGGTGTTCAGAAGTTCCAGATTTTCCCCGCACAGAGCGGTGTGCAATCAGGTAACATTGTGTCAGGGACTGCAGCGCTGCTAAATTAATACTTCTTTCACATACACTCAAGCTGCGGCCTTTCAGACCAGTGCTGTGCCCGCCTGTCCACCGGGTAGCGGGTGACTTTTCATGTAGGCTTGATTGACATTTTGTTTATGACAGAGCTGTCAAAATGAAAAGGGCTGCTGAAAATAAGAAATTATGTCAAAACAGAGAGCTGCGCATGTAGGATCTGAGGATGAGAAGGTCTGAAGTGGCA
>VIAB01000183.1:428117-450889 GCA_009801035.1 Oophaga pumilio
TTCAGAGCGGAGTCACCGAGTGCTGAGGAGCAGAGGGCAGAAAAGTTAGTAATACTCTGTTGACTCAATAACTGCTGAGTCCAGACCTTCTCTGGAATTATCATCAGCACAAACATGGTGCCCCTGCCAGGAGCTTCATGCCTGAGCAGCTGGATGGAACCTTCCATCACCAAGCATAATGCCGAGTGTCGGGTGTAGTCACCACCGCTGGACTCTGCTCTGGAGGAGACATGATCTATGCAGTGAAGAATCACACTTCTGTCTGGTCTATGATGGATGAGTCTGAGTTTGGTGAATACGAGGAGAACATTACCCACCTGACTGGATTGTGCCAGCTGTAGGGTTAGATGGAAGAGGGATTATGCTATGAGCTGTTTTTCAGGGTTCAGGATTCGCTGCTTAGTTCTAGATAAGGGAAATTTTAATGCATAAGCACAAGACACTGTGGACAATTCTAGATTAGATATTTTTTGTTAACAGTTTGGGGAAAACACTTTTCTGTTCCCCAAGACTGTGCCCAGTGCAAAAGTTCCACATACACATGGTTTGGGGAGTTTGGTGGGAAGAACATGATGGCCGTACAAAACCGAGACCCCCAACCCTATCAAACACCTTTGGGATGAACTAGAATGGAGATTGTGATGAATGGGCAAAAATTCACACAAACACCTCTAGAAGCTTGTAGAAATCCTTTCCAGAGTGGGAGGTGTTATAACTCCAAAGGAACTGAGTCCATATTAAAGGGGTTGTCCAGGTATGTGACAAAAGTCTGAAATCACTCTGTATGACTCACAGCATCACGCACTGCAAGGATCTTCCAGTGCCGGCTAAGAGAGTGAGCGGTCATGTGACCACATGTATCCAATATGCATACTTTCAGGCTCATGCCTACTAGACGTGCACGGCCTCATTCAATACAAGTGAATTGGGAGGTCAGAAAAGCTCCTGTAGTGTAATGTGGAGGTGTCCCAATAAATTCAGTCTTCATTCTCTTCTTCCCTCTCCATTTCTTTCTTTCTTTCTTTCATTTTCTTTCTGTCTTTTTTCTTTCTTTCTTTATTTCTAATCTCTCTCTCTTCCTTGCTTTTTTCTTTTGTAACAGGTTTGCGGGATGCAGTGACAGACTGGAGACAGAGCAAGGGTTAACAAATTTAATTAACAGTGGTATACTGTACACAGGGAGGTAAACAGTTAAACAGGGGAAAAGGCAGTTCAAATGCAAATAATATGTAGGGTAACGGAGCAGTAGAAAGAATAATGGCAGTTCCTTTTGGGATCAACTTATCCTGTCAGTAGATCCTCAGAGCTGTGGATGTTGCAGAGCGGGTGATGGCGCCGACAACAGCTGGCGCGACGCTTGACCGATGAGGTCCTGCAAGCCAAGAAGACGTGGCCCAGCAGATATTCACTGGGGGGTCAGGGGGCAGATTGCGGTTCCACACCCAGCGTCTCTTTGGCGACACGCGCACAGTGCTCACGGGCACGGAGTGATTAGCATCTTACTGCGTGGTGACCAACGGGCACTGTGCACGTCTCTTCTCACAGTCTCTGCTAGCGGCAGGAGAGCTCAGGCGTGGGCCTGCGCTGTACTCGTTCTCGCGGGACCGAGCACTCACTTCTCCCTGCTGCACGCTGTCTCTTCCCGCCAGATCTGTTTCCGCACTGTGGCTGCAAGCATTTAGCCTCACCCCCTGCCTCCGGATACAAAGATTGGTCCGGGCTCTTAAGCTTTCCCCCAGACAACAGAGGAGACAGCCCCGGCAGTTCCGGACCCGGAGCAGAACAGGTACCCTCAGCATGGTCCATATTCTTACACTTTCTTCCTCTTTAGCGCTTTTTCTCTTTTTTTTCCTTTCTTGGGGACCTGGATACTTATTGTAACTATCATGTTTTTTCCTGGTATCTGGGCTTTTCGACATGTAGTTTATTTAATTTGGTGATCGATTGAATATTTTCTGCTTTTCTTCTTTGCCTTGGTTAATGTTGCATGAACTGTAGCTCTCTAATATCTAGTAATAAATAACAGAACGGACTGAAAACTGCAGCTTCAACACTGCTACAATCAACTATTCACTACAGCCTAATCCGTCACAGACTTGTTCCTGCTCAGGAGCCATCTGGCAAAGAGAAAGGGTCTAGCATCACCCCATGTTCTTTATTCCCCATCCCAAGAGTATGGTCCAAGTCTAAACTGGTTAGCTTTTAATTAGCACCTTCCCCCGGCTGAATACCTTGGCTGCTTGCCGCATAATGCACCATTGAAATTCAACAGGATGTTAATTTTTGTTCCTTCTCCTCGACATTTTCATATTTTAGACAAGGTGTCAATGAATTTCAGTCAGGGACTATAGGCTTTTCAGTTGGCAGGTAAAAAGTAAAAGTAGGAGATACTGAATGTAAATTCTCCTGGAATCTGAGCGTCCTACTCTTTGTGCTCTCATCCATTTTCATAACTGAATATAGCAATAAGATTATATGAAGGAAAGGATGGATGAAGGAATGATAGGATGGATGAAGAGAAGGGAGGGAGAAGGTAAGGCAAGTAGAGAAGGAGGAAAGGTGGATTTACGTGAAGGTCAAACGTGAGAAGGAAAAGATGAAGGATTGGATGGAAGGTAGGTAGGGACAGTAGGTCCGATGGAGAGAGAGGATAGAAGATTGGATGCGGGTGGTTAAAAGGAGGAAAATGATGGGGAAAGGGAGAAAGTGAGAGAGAGGAAGGAAGACAAGAAAAATGGATGGATTGATAAGAGAGTGAAATGTGAGATTGGAGATAAAATGAAGGGATGGAGAGAAGGAAAATAGTTGTAAAGAGGAATGAAGGATGGAAAGAAGAAAGGATGGATGGACAGAGACAGAGAAATGAAGGACAGACGGTAGGTAGGTCACAGACATGGGATAAAGAAAGGAAGACTCAGAGAAGGTAAGGAAGTGTCAAAAGAAGCATTAAGAGCCTAAGGCTAGGTGGGACAAAGCGACAGATTGAAGGTAGGTCGGTTGGATATAAGACAGGAAGAAAATAAGATAGATCGGTTGTGAGAAGAAGGTAGGATCAAAGAGAAGGAGGGAGGAAAAGAGCAATCCAGGATGGATGGAGAGACAGAGAAAGGAACAATGAATTTATGGACAGAGAGAGAAGCAAATACAATAAGTTGACAGGTCATATGAGAGAGGGTAAAATGTTTGGAGAGAAGGAGGTTAGGTAGAACAGATAGATGAGGACAAGGTGAAATAGAAAAGAGTGATTGAATGAAATCAAGTAGGTTGGGTGGGTGGCAGAGATGGATGTATGAAAGTATACTGGGTAGGTTGAATGCGACATACAGTAAAGAGGTAGCAACTGAGCGAAAAAGGAAGGACAGAGTGAATGATGAGATGGAGGGAGGAATGAAGCGTGCTTCTTGGATCAGATGGGACAGGGTTGGCATCACCACCAAGCGCACCCAGGCAAGTGCTGTGGCCCTGGGCAAATGGGGGGCCCACTCATCAACAGGGACACCGGCACATTATTGGGCAAGTGAGTCTGGGGAAACTGGTGCCAGCGCTGGCAAAGCCCCCACTCAAGTACTCCCCTCTTCCCGTTTCCCACTGCCCTGGTCTCCGCTGCTCCAGTCTATTCAGCGCCTTCCGAATCTCTGTGATGTCTCAGGGTAGAGGGCGCGATGACGTGACTACAGTGCGCCTTCTGTGCTGAGCAGTGCAGAGAGTCCTAAAACGCTGAAGAGACCGCAGTAGTGGGGAGCAGGAGAGGTGAGTATTTAATTATTTTTTTTATGTACGGAGCATTATATGGGGTCACTATACTATATGGAGCAATATATGGGGCCATTGTACTGTATGGTACATTATATGGAGCCCATTATGCTGTATGGAGCACTATATTGGGCCATTATATACTGTATGGAGCAATATATGGGGCCATTATACTGTATGGAACATTATATGGGGCCCATTGTACTGTATGGATCACTATGTGGGGCCCATTATATTGTATGGAGCAATATATGGGGCCAATTGTACAGTATGGAGCAATATATGGGGCCCATCATACTGTATGTAGCAATATATGGGCAAATTATTCTGTATGGAGCAATATATGGGCCCAATATACTGTATGCATCATTATATGAGGCCCATTATACTGTATAGAGCATTATATGTGGCCCATTATTCTGTATAGAGCAATATATGGGGCCAATTACTCTGTATGGAGCTTTATATGGGGCCACTATACTGTATGGAGCATTGTATGTGGCCCATTATACTATATGGAACATTATATGGGGCCTATTTTACTGTATGGATCAATATATGGGGCCCATTATACTGTATAGAACAGTATATGGGACCCATTACACTGTATGGAGCAATATATGAGGCCCATTATACTGTACAAAGCAATATATAGGGTCCATTATACTATATGGAGCACTACGTGGTGCTCATTATACTGTTTGGTGCTATATATGGGGCCCATTATACTGTATGGAGGACTATTTGGTGCCCATAATACTGTATGGAGGACCATACTCTGCAATCTAAAATGAAAAGTCTGCAGTCACTCTGTGTGCCTGCAGACATTTGAATCCACCCGGGGCACACACAGTGAGTGGCAAGGATTTGACGGTTAATGAACTATTGTAAAATTTACAATAGCTATCACTCATGTAATCTAAGAAGTAAGTGAAATCTTTGGCATTGTACAATACCTATATTTCTTATCTGTGCATCATGAATCGTGGTATGTGTTACGGGGCCCACTGAGACTCTTTTGCCCTGGGCCCATGAAAACCTGGAGCCGGCCCTAAGTTGGGGGTCCCTACATTGCATCAAATTAATGATTTCATACGTAGTGGCTAATTCTATGATTTCAGTATGGTTTAACTGACAAGTAATGACCTTAGTTGTTTGGCAATATTCTCACCACTTTGCTAGTGGTGTCAAAAAGCACTACATTGTAAAGAATCCCAAAAATGTAATTTTATCATGTGTCGGATATAATGTAGCTCATTATGATCAGATCTTAGCTTTGATGTGTCTCTTGCCAATTAGCGTAATGGACATTGATGATATATGATTGTTATTTGCTTTGAAATGGTTCTTTAACTCCAAAAGTAAGAAGCAGATTGTGGATCTGACAGTCGTTGAGTTCCCTTCAATGGTGAACTTGACTAAATAGAGCTGTCTGTTCCTTTTCATCGAACAGCTTGGTTGCCACTCACTGTGATTACTGACAAAGAGGATTTTTACTTCTGTGTTTCTAAATGTATTGAGAACAAGAAAACAAAAGTCAAATACCATACAATAAAAAGGACCATGGTTGTGAAGCTTTCATGTAGTGTAAGTTCAAGTTAGGAGCCACATTTAAAAAGGTTTTTACTTTTTACTTATTCCTAGTCAATGTGATGCTACAGGCTTTTTGCCAAAGTCACTACTATAGTGCAGACTCGGGGCAAATGCCCAAGGCATAGATAGTCTGTGTACTGTAGAATAACAGTAGAATAACAAAATACCTGCAAGCGAAACCCTGGAGGAACGAAAGGAATGGACTTAGAAGGCATTGCATGAAGACTTGTAAAAGATATATATTCTGTGGAAAAGACTTATGATTCTCAGGGTTCTTGACAGATGCTTAAGTTCCTATTTCATGGTAGTCCTCTCTGATTATTCTGGCTTTTTTCCTTTTGAGAACATTTGAAATTGTAGGACGTCTTAAGCTGAATTTGGATTTCTGTTCCCGAATAAGAACGTTTCCATTGAACCCTACTGTGAATCTAAAGACACCAGGTACACAGCTAACTCTTTGTAAATCGAGCATAAAAAGTGGTAACCCTGTATATTTCAGGTTACAATTGATTTTTCTAACTTTACAAGAACCATCCCAGACCAATTAGAACCTGATGGGTGGTTTGAGTTTGGCTGATATCATTAGTCTTGTTTCCTGCCTAAATATTGGGTCAGGCGATGCCTTACAAGTAGCGCAAGAGAAACGGTATGTCTGGAGAAGAGCTATTTTACTTAAAGGGAGTAAGGAGATGTGTAGTGGGATAACAAATGGTTGATCATTTTGCATTAATGTCTACATTGAAGTACACTAAACCACCGGGCGTAAATTTGGTCAACCTGATTAATATCTCGGGATAAGATGGAGAATGGTATGAAGTAAGGCTGCCAAGCTGTCTTTGCCAATTTCAAGCTGAGCAGGCAAGTCATGTCTAACAGAGCACTGCTAAGTGAACAGCATGACTATTGCAGTCTTTTAAAACAGAGTTGCCTGGCAGCACATCTCTATCTCAGATCTTCAGGTGGAGACCCTCTTTGATGGATGCCTTCCATCTGTGGGAATCTGGCAGCAGTCTTGATTCTTGAAAACTATTGACAGCGCTAAGTGGGAGCCTCAGAATGCAGTTTAAACATATATTTGTGTATGGATTCAAAAGCATCATTGTGAAGATTTTGGCATGTGCCACTTCTCGAAGGTGGTCCTTAATTCTGAAGCTCTCCCACAATCCTTCCCTCTGCTTTTGAGTGACTCCTGTGTGGTTTTATTAATTGCATAACCTTTTAGATTTTGGCACATGATCCTCCTCCAAGTGCCCCGAAGCCGATCTCTGATATCGAAGTGTTCTTTGCTCTCCACAACTCTCCCCTCTGCTTTTCAGTGACTGCTATAGTATTCAACCTAGACAAATCAAGAGCATACTCATACTTCTGTGTGTGGTTTTATTAATTACATAACCCTTCAGATTTTGGTGTCCACAATATCAGCCTATGTTGCTGAACTGTACTTCCTACTCCACTCTCTCCTCTACTTTTTAGTGACTCTTGTCGCGTCAAACAATGAGATATCAAGAGCAGAATAGAGGGGTTTAAGCTGCTTTTTAGGTGACCTCCCTAGTGCTACCAAAGGGTCAGTGCTGCCGACAGACTATATGCATGCATTACTTATTCACAGGTAGCTACGTTGGTGTTTTGCTCTTATTTGTATATATACAGTGTAATTATCTTTTGATGCACGAGAGAGAGGATAAATGTGCAGCACTCCTGGAACAACTGCGTACATGGATAATTTCCCATGCAGGGCATGATTCGAGATAAATGTTGTGCCAACTCTACTGTGACCAAAATGAGCAACAGAGCACATCAAATGACATAAATACGGCAGAGCCTCTTAGGTCACTGGGAAGGCTGGGTGTTATTTTTGTTGAGTGTTGGGCTAATGTGTTAAAAAGCTGTGTCAGATGTGAGAAGCTGTGGGTACGAGTCTGCTATGACATTCAGAAGGAAAACATATCATTTTCTTGAATTTCTTCCACCTCTTCTGGCCTGCTAGCTCTTGCTCAGTCCACATCCATTTGCTGGCTCCTTATTTTGAGGAATTTACAACATTTCTTCATGATATGGTCAGTGCAAACTTTTCATGAACACCGGATCTCTTTAGATAATGGTATCTATGAACCTCCGTATTGTTAAAAGTCCTAAGAAAAAGAAAGACAGTCGGAAATTTCTACCCTATCAATTGGAAAGTGGGTTCATGGAGTCGAAAGGACCTGCCATGCGTGTGTTGGATTGGGATGCCTGGGACATAACAAGTACTGATTGTGAGGGTCAATAGCTCTAATTATACGGAACTGGTTTATGTCCTGCTTGAAAGCATTTATCAATGCACAATCATATGAAAACTAATGCAAATGGATTAGCAGTCAAATAAGTTTTCCACCTCTTTATCACCTGATCCCTTGATCACTGTTGGACCATATAGGCTTTGCCATCGCTGGGCACTGTTAAATAGGGCTTATCCAACACTGCATGAGCAATACATTTTCTGGATCTTTCGTTCTTTGAATTGGTATTTCTAGACTCTAATAAGCTGTGGACCATTAAACATAGAAGTTGGTTTGAAACTATCCCCATTGTAAGGTGCCCTTCTCGTATTACACTGAGCTCATGTATGTATCATAGGTTATACATGTTTAAAACTTGCTTATGTCTGTAGGACTGTTAACCGATACTTAGTCATATGTACCCATAACATTTATTCCGCTTGGCTACTACTGTGCAGATCCTATTTGTGTTGCAAAGACATCTCTGACCCAACGAGGCTTGGATTCCACAAGACTTCTGATGGTGTCCTGTGATATCTTACAGAAAGGCAATAATAGCAGATCCTATGAAGCTTGGTAATGCTGCCGGTATGGACCAGACTTGTGTTTAAACCTACTACTGATGATTGATTGATTGAGATCTTGGCAACTCGGAGACAAGTCATCATCTTATAATCTTTACTAACATATGACCAGTATATCTTCAGAATGATCCAGTTGGGTCTTCAGTCTTCACAATGACTCATCCATTCATGAACTGATTGTCTCAGCCACTCATTACTCTGCCTTTTCCTTCATCATAATTGTCTTTTCTAATGTTTTCAGTATAGGATGAAGTTTTATTCTTTAAGAGCCAAGTACTTTCCCAATATTGCTTTTCTATATTTCTCAGAGTAGATGTCCATAAAAACCACAGCTAACACAATACCCTGGATAATAGTGATTTCCGATGATTATTGCGCTTCATAAATTCTTGCAACTACCCAAAAGTGAATGATTTGGTGGACTTACTACCGGTATTGGAAGAGCCACCATAAAACTTTGTTCACATCTCGTCATTGGCCACAATATCAAGAAACACTGTGTGGTTTACATTTTTGTGAGGTGGCCCACCATCTAGAAAACTATAGTCCGCTGTAGTTTCCTGTACAGCTTAAAAAAGCTATAATGGTCACCCAAACGGAGGATGAAACTACATTCTTTTAACGTTTGTTGCGTGAATTCATTCTCAGGGCAGCTTTATCAGCACACGATGTGATGTAAACATAGGCTATAAGAAAAAAATTGAATTTAAAGAATAAACTTTTAATTTAATTAATTTTTGTTTGTATTTAGTTATTGATCAGTCTTTGCAAAGCTATGCGTTTTTGGAATTATGTAGTCCTTTACCTTATGTTGCTTAATTTTCTCCTAAATGTCATGTTGAAAGGGCTGTTTGAACTGCCTTATCCAGGCACTTGGAGATGCTGTTTTGAACTGCAGGTCTAGCAGACATCTGTACTCCTGTGTGAGCTTCTCTGCTCCCTTACCCAATGCTCAGACAGGGAGAGAGTTTGTATTTAGGGTCTGAGCATGATTGAGGGGAGCAGAGAAGCTCATAAAGGAGTACAGATGTCTGCTAGACCTGCAGTTCAAAACAGTATCTCCAAGCACGTGGACAAGGCAGTTCAAATAGCCCTTTCAACATGATGTCTCGAAGAAAGGGAAGCAAGATAAGGTAATGGAATGTAAAACTAAGAGCCAAAACTTTGTAAAAACTGATTACTACCGTAATAATAATTAAAAAAAAGTTGAGTTACTTTTTAATCAGGTGGTAAAGGTATTATATTGACTCTATTGTTATCAATTTTCACCTGGAAAAAAAACGGAAAAAACAAACGACTTGTCAGAAGAGCTTGTATAACACTTTTTGCCATAATTCCCTCTTAACCGGAAAACCAATTACAATCTGTGTCATTTTACTAATCACTTCTAACGGGTGTTATAGACGAGAGCATTAATCGCATCCCATCTATTACCTATCTACAGTTCTGTGTCGAGATGACCTTGAGTGACATTGTACCGAAGAGGCGACATTGGGAAAGCCTGAGGTGTTGATGGTGACAATTTTCTAACTCTGTGACCGAACGCTGCCTGGGTGATCCTAAGGGCTTCACGCTGCCAACTTCATGACAGCTTGCGTTCCCGGGCTGCTCCCCCCTCTCTCCGCTGCTCCGTTCCCTGTTGGCATTCGAATCCCTGAAAGTGTCATAGGAACCGGCTCAGAGTTTGCTTGTGCGACCTGCCTCTTTCATCCGAGAGCAATTTAACTTCTTTCTGTCATTCTGTGTCTCTCATGGAACTCTTAGGGGTCCGTCAATTAGGCTAATAGCCTCAGTCATTACTTATCCTTTGCCTCTTGAAAGAAGAATATTAACATTTCTCTGAATGAATTCATTTTCACTTTTGGGTATGAATAATATTAAGATGATTAATGAAGCCACTTTTCACGCAGTATAAATTACTCCATTTTTTTCCTTTTCTTATAAGTTTTGAGTTGGGCCGCATTAGGATGCAACGTCGCCCACTCCGACTCTCATAAAGAGGACGGAGAACTGTACGTTCAGGGCCAGGCCCCTTGCACTTGACCCCTATTTGCATACATTTTGGATAAGTCATAACTTTGGAAGGAAAGCACAGATCACTTAAAAGAAGGTCTAAATTTAATCTGAATTACAGTGACCTCACATAAATGTGTTTATGGTATAAAAACCCGCTGATGTATTCCCTTTAAATTAAAAAGTTATTTTTGTCCCTTTAAATACACTTGGACTGTGTTTCCTCAGACAGACTCGTATGATGAGAGATCCAATAGAAAACACAGTACTATACCGTAATTATCATCAGCCGCTAAATTAATGGATCTTTAAATAGCCGCACAATGCAGAGAATGGTTTCCGTGTGGAGACTATTTGTAGAAAGCTTAGCAACGTTGAAATAGACCAGGCAGACTTTTATGGGCTGAACAAGTATTAATGAGAAAGCAGTCATCGGATCACAGGGGAACGGTAACTTCACTGTTCCGATTTGGAATAACAGAACAGTTATATTGATCTAACTTTCACCTAGCTCCACATCTGGTGCCTGAGGTGTGCCTATATCTAATGCAAAATCTGACCATATCTACCCTTCACCTATAATGCACCATTTATACTACTGCTGGGGTCAATGGAGTTTTTATGGTCTGGGGGGGCTAAGTGGTAATGTTTCTCCTTCTGGATAATGCCAAGTTGGCATAATGAGACTCATCGACCAGGCAACGCTCCTCTGGGAATTTCCAGGGAGAAAGAGGACTTGAACTGTAGTGCCACTTATTAGATGTAACAATTTGCATATTGGAATTCCATATGGAGCATTGCATGGTATTTAAGTCTCCTTATGCTGACTTAGTTACCTTAGACTTAGAGTATAACTACTATAATACTGTTCCTATACGCAAGATTATAACTACTATAATACTGCCTCCTATGTACAAGAATATAACTACTATAATACTGCCCCTATGTACAAGAATATAACTACTATAATACTGCCCCTATGTACAAGAATATAACTACTATAATACTGCCCCTATGTGCAAGAATATAACTACTATAATACTGTCTCTATGTACAAGAATATAACTACTATAATACTGCCCCTATGTACCAGAATATAATTACTATAATACTGCCCCTATGTACAAGAATATAATTACTATAATACTGCTCCCATGTAGATAAATATAACCGTTGTTTGGTTGGCAGATGGTGCCACTTATAAGTTTGGGTATGCTATAGCGTAGGTAGTTGTGTGACTAAGTCAGTTCATGCTGTGATTCGGCAGTGCTGAGATCCGTATACAATCATTTCCTATTTAAGTTCATATGATAATTAGCAATATCTATAAATCTGTATCTGACGTTCACTTTCATCTGTACCAGACACAATTGTGAGGAACATGTTTAAAGCAGGATGATGATGTTTTAAATGAAGAGACTTCTAACTAGTAAGATAATGGTCAGAAGATTTACATGTGGAATTCGCCGGCCGGTCACATCAGGTGGACACGACTGGCTTGTTTTTCTCTTGGGCAATCCAGATTGAACTCTTGTTGTCCTCACTTTTCTGTGATTCGTACATTGATGTTAATAAGTATTGGCTGGTAATGGGCTTTATCTGGCCTTGAAAATGAAAGAAATGTGCTCAAGCCTGAGTTGGTTGATGAAGACTATGACAGCAGGAAGGGCCACAAACTCTGCGTGGACCACTTCATAATGTTGGAGGTCAGAGGACCTCTCTAGACGAGCTGTATGGTTCATTACAGAGGTGTGAGCGTCTTCAAATCTATAGCTACAGTAATTTTGCCATTACCACTAATCATTCCTATGTAGTAGAATTAAGGAGGGGGGCACAAAGGCTTGTGACTTTAGGAGGAAGTGTTGCCTTGGTAACCCAATTATATTTTTCCTCCCCAGTTAAATTAGTGGAGAAATGCAATTACTGGACTGTCAGTTGGAGAGGGAGGAGAGCAGCTCCCATGTGGGGAAGAAGGTCACTGTATGAGGTGGGGGGCAGTGGAAGCCGTAATGGGGGCCAGGCACTTTCTACTCCTCTGTTAAGCTGGGGTCAGTCTGTCTGGCAGTCACTTGGAGACCTATTAACTATTGCAGCACTGGAACTGCAGTACCATAACTTCTGAGCAGTATGCACAATGCATTTATACATGGAAAAGGCAGCAAGCACAACTGCAGCTCAAAGGAGCTCAGAAATGACTCCAGTTGCAGATATGGTCCAAAATTTTGCAGAAATAAGTGCAATAATCTTGATTTACATTGTAACCAGCACGAGTGAAAAATTTCTTCACAAGTCCAGAGAAAGTCTCCGGAAAACATGCACAAGAAATGTGTACCAATCATAGAGTGGAAAAAAACACATTATTTTCACCTTTCCTGGCAATGAGTCCTTCCTGGACTGTGTACACCCAGCTTTCAAATTTGTCACAACATGTGACCGATACAGCGTTACAACCACTCTAGACAACTACGACTTTTGACAGCTCTTAAAAGGGCTTCCACAGAATGTTTTTTTGCTAGCCATTCCACGAAGGAGGTTCCAGGGAATGGTCTGGTGTTCCCCCTTTCATTCCTGTACAAGTATCTGGCCTTCACTGCCCTTCGGTTGGGTCCACGAAGTAGCTGCTAGCCAGTGGAGCAAGTTGGCAGCAGGATTGTCCATAAGATGAGTCAAAACCAGAAGGACAGTACCAAGCAAAACTGCTCTGGATAAGGTCTGCTGATTCGCCTCCGCCAGTGATCGTACAAGCAAAATCTAGATTCCACAAATTAATATACTGAATGAAGCTAGGCAGGAATCATGCTGCCTAGCAGAATCTGACTCTTTTTAAGAATAATAGCGATTAATAATTTCAATGTCCCCTTCACTATCAGAGCCATTTGTCTGAATCAGACCGAAGGAGTCAGTTTGTAACACTAATTAAAAAAACTTTTTTTATGCATTGTTAGGATTCAAAATTCATAAAGTGACTGCAGACTTGAAGTTTTATTGCTGACAACCTGAGAAGAATATGGGGGATATAATTTCATGCCAATCAACAGTATCATATGTGGTCTGAGATTATGGACCCCCTCAAAATAAATAAATTCACACTTCCAGTAGTCTAGCTGGTACCAGGATCTTCCTGTCAGGATGAATCCCCCTGCTGGGAGTCCACGCTGTGTAACTGCTTCAATCAAATTCCCCAGTCAAATGGTAGCCGTAATTTCATAAGAAGATTATGGAGTTATCGTACATCCTAGCCATGATATACCTGTTACATGTTTGAGATCTCGGAAAGGGGCCGAATTCCTGCCAGGGTCTTGATCCGTTTTTGCTCCACAGGATGGGGTGATACGTAGAACGGCTAGTAGAAGCCAGGTAGCGAAGCCATGTTTGGTCCTCAAGCATAATGAGAGCCCGCCTGGATCTGATGGCACCAGAACCACCTCACTATGACCTTCAGAGAAGTTAAGATTCATCATAGGTTTTGGAGTTTCAGGTGGGAAAGGGAGTGACCTACCAAGGGTTTAAGTTTTGTGTGAAGCCATGTGGCCCTTTGTTCAGTTCTAAGGGAGGATACGCCGTGTATCATGATTGAAGAAACTTGAAACTGCTGGCACCACAACACCTTCCATTTGACTGCTAGCACCAAGGCTGAACTTCAAGCCAGTAACTGACTTGTTTCTTCTGCTTGTACTTAATTTTCTACCACCTGTGTTTGCATATCTGACCATTGTATATGTACTGTATATCTATTGTGTATATAGTGTATTGTCTTAAATATCCAATTTTACCTTGGACTGCTCTTTTGTCTCGATCCATGATTCCACACATCCATGTTCTCTGTTTAACTTCATAAGCTACCAGATCTGTTTTCTGGTCCAATATAATCCCGTTAAAGGGAATCTGTCACCCCATTTTTTGACCATCAGCTGCAGCCATCGCCATCAGGGGCGGGAAGCTAAGAAGGGGAGAGCTTTGCTAGAAGATGGGAGGCGCGGGACCGGACCGCGACGCCCATCGGACCGGACGGCGGACCGCCCCTGGGTGAGTATAATATATCTCGTTTTTCTTCTCTTTCTGGTGACATCGGGGGCTTATCTACAGCATTACAGAATGCTGTAGATAAGCCCCTGATGACGGTGGCTGCAGCTGATGGTCGAAAAATGGGGCGACAGATTCCCTTTAATGGACCAGCTTATATCTAACAAGGAACTGTTGGCTGCCTTACCGGGCTGATATGGTCCTGTTTCACTGGTGCTAGTGAAAAGGGGGTCTCTTAGCCTCTCAGGGTAGTGAGCGAGTGTTGTGCCATGCCACCAAATGCGTGGGATATCTTCTCTCACTCTCCATGCCTTCCTGTACCCGTATGGACGGGGGTGTCTGTGTAAAACTGTGGCAAGCTGATATTATGTATCCCCAGGGGGTGCGGAATGTCATGTAAAAGTGAGGAGACTGTA
The DNA here is from genome assembly GCA_009801035.1 of Oophaga pumilio. Taxonomy (NCBI): domain Eukaryota; kingdom Metazoa; phylum Chordata; class Amphibia; order Anura; family Dendrobatidae; genus Oophaga; species Oophaga pumilio. Next base: position 442,758 of record VIAB01000183.1, read on the forward strand.
CAGCATGATCCCTCCGACATATTAGTGACGTCAGGCGGGGCTGCGAGGTGCAGTTCTTCACATATTGGTTGCAGCAGTGGAATATGTGTGATCTCTCCAGTGTCATCCTTCACACAACCCCTTTAAGCTACAAGTCTGAGGTTGCTCTATGTGACTGCAGATTTGTTAATCCTTAAAGAGTATGCACTATGCGCAAGTATGTGATATACCTACGTGAGGTCACATGCCATCTAGGTGTGTCCAGCCTAGCTCTATACACTTCCACTGAGCAAGGTTGGACATGTGTAGTCGGAATGTGGCTAGGAGTATGTGGTCAGGAGTTGTTTTTTCGCGGTGTAGCAAAAACACAATGTGAACATAACCTAAGGGAGCATGATTTTCTAATGTAGCTTCCATTTAAGATGTGAACACTACCAAACTTCTTCACAGGGAAAAAAAATGAACTTTTTCATCATTTTTTCCACCTCTAGTGTGCTTGATACACTTGTAGAGATGTATAAATAGATGCCATCACATTACCCGTGAAAAATACTATTGAGGTTAAGGTGGAGACAATCCTTTGAGACACAATGAAGCCTGTGGTTCACTGTGTTTCGTACTTACTTGGTCCTCCAAAGATCATCGCCCAGTGTCCTGGAAAGGATGTGAGATCTCAACAGTGTCCTATGTAAGAGAATCTTACGCTGTGCTACCATTGGCCATGGATAGATAGAGATGAAATCCGATGGACAGGTCTTCAATATATCATAGCTAAACAGACTTAGATATGGCTTTGCTCTTTTAATACCTTTAGTTATCTGAGCAGTGCACATATTCTCTGCAGACTTGAATTTTCTTGGGTTACTCCATAAAATGGTAATGCGGGGTAAATTTCACGCAACATAGATCTGAGAACAGCCAGGATGTCGAAGGTTGCGGTAACTAGAGCGGGAAATGATATGTGGAGGATGCCTGTGAAATGCATTTCTGACAGGTTAAGGGCAAGGTTATGAAGCGGACCCACTTTACCTCTCACTCTCAAGGCTTGCTAGCTGCTTTGTACTGAATTTGTGCTTTCTGTAGATCTACAAGTGTAATAATTGCACAAAAAGGAAAATGGGCTACCCAATTGTCATTTATCAGATGTGTTTCCTCTTCCATCCTTGCAGCTCACTTTCTTCTGCAGAGTCAGTAATTCAGTGGTTGCAGACCCTCCCGGCTTCCACAGTTCCTGGGTTTAATCACATCTTCCTAAAAGTTCATTGTCATGATTAAATACTCATAAACGTAGCACTCTCACATCACATCGCTAGTGTTTTGACATAAAAATGTGAACTGATGCCCCAATAAAAGAGGAGGATGTGAGTAACGCAGCGTGAGTCCCAGACACAACATCCGAAGGGTCCTGGTTGGGGACATTTATTGCCTATTTAGGTCAAGTTTTGCATTAAATCAGATGAAGAAAACGCTTTGGCGGAGTCATTGAATTACCGTATCTACAAGGAATGTGAGCATTGATGGACATGATTGGCTATCATCTGTTGTAAATTAATTCTCATAACTGTCCCCCCCAAAAATTCCTCCTGGGAATGTTCATTGATTGACTTTTAGAATTGCTACATTCAATAGGTAATATCAGAAATCAAGTCCTCTTCCTTCTGAAGAGGCTATTTGCATAATTAAATTACCATAAGAGCATTGCATGGCCTATAAGTCTCCTTACGCCAGCTTAGCACTTTCCTCAAGCAGAATCATTCTGCCTTTGACCCCCAGTCAGAGGCCTTTCACTGGGCAAATACCTCAAAACACTCTTCTGCAAGTGGAGTTTCTGGTTTGGCTTCTTATCCTAAGTCATGTTGCCCGTTAAAGGGTCAATATTGAGTTTTAGGATTGCTACGGGCCAATAGGTAGCGCCTATTTAGATTCCCAGAGGAGCATTACATGGTTAATAAGTCTCCTTACACCGGCTTCACATTCTTTGCAAGGAAAAATGTTCCCCTTATATACCATGGTTTTTCAGGTACTTTTTTGCATTGTGATTCCTTGTTTACAGCAGAATGGACAATAGAAGTATGTTTCTAACATGCTTGTCAGGAAAACTACAAAGTCTCTGCAGAAGGGGTAAGAAAGGACTATTAGCTGCCAGTGGGGGAAGGAGTCAAATTCCATTCAAAGCACCATAGAAGACACATGAAAGCCAAAAAAGGTAAAAGTAAATGTGTATTTATATAAACACTGCAAATTACATAGCTGCATGTCAGGACTGTTAAAATAAAAATGGCTCAAGAGATAACCGATTGACATTTTCATTTTATCCTGTATCACATGATTTGAAAGGTAGAATAAAAGCTTGACATTATTGAAGAGCATTAGTATGGCAAACAATGGCACACAATGTTCCTCATGGGTGGGATTTAATTTTTGATTGTGACCAATCAGCAGCAATTTAGCTTTGATGACTTAGTTCATGTGATAACTTATTTTCATTTTTATTTTATCCTGTATCACAGGATTTGGAAGGTAGGCTAAAAGCTTGACAATATTGAAGAGCTCTACATTAGCAGGGCTAAAAATGGCACACAATGTTCTTCAGGGGTGGGACTTAATATTTGATTGTGATCTATTTGCAGCAGCGTAGCTTTGCTGGCTTTGTCAACCTTGCCTAGAGCTGCCTAGCCATTGATTTTAGAGAAAAAACACAGGAATCCTTCTGGGCTTAAGGTGATTCAGCAAATCCTAGGTACCGGAATCCTAAGACACACTGAGTGTGGATCAGAAGAGAGTATTAAAGGTGCTCCTCTCACTCCATGCATGATTCAGTTGGCTTCCTGACACCAATTTTGCTGCTGCTCTGACCTCTTTGATGCATACTGACCAGCCTAAGAAAGCGTGAGCAATCCACACTGCCTTGGGGTTTTCCAGTCCTTTTCCAAAAACTTCCCCTGTAATCCATCTTTCTATGAATTGTGCCTTCTTCTGTAGCATAAACCATTACACCCAGGCCTCGTACCTCATTTTAAATGGCACCTGATGTTTAGGAGCCTCTGTTACAGGTTGAGCATTGCACCCACGCGTTTCACAGTAGCCGGATTCCTCAATGAATTATTGCTCAAAAATTTTTTTTAGTTTTTTTTTATCAATTTAAAGTTTTGACGTTTTTATCTAATTCCGAGTTTTCTGACCTTTTTTACGTCTTTACATTTTATTCGTATAATGTTTTATCAAGCTCCACAGTTCTTCTGATTCTGTGAATATCTGTGCCCCTGTCATACCTATCGGTACAGATGTATCAACTGATGGTCCCGGTGCTCAGTCTCCTCCCCAGTGTAGAAATAGCCCGGGTTATAAGAACATTATTATTCTCTAAACTTCTGCAGCACAAAATTTAACACAATCTTTTTTTTTCCTCGATCCTGAACCTGTGAGGATCTTCTGCAGATAAAAATACACATCAGACAAGTCACTGCCGACAAGTCTAAGAGTTCATCTGGATATTTTATTTATATGGAATTTTAAATGCAAGGAGATGAAACTATCTGTAGATGAAAACCCAGGCGAAAAAAAATATTATTATAAAAATTAGTGGTGCGTATAGTCAGAGCAAACATTATTAGGCAGCCGGGTGATGAGCGAGAGGGGGTGGAGAATAGAGCAGTGGCAGCGGTATCTGCAGGGCATGAAAGTATAAGAAATAAGTTTCTGTATTACAAGTCTTCTCCATTCTACAATATTGTTTTCACAGTTTTGGTACATCTAGTGATATTTATCTGCAGGTTTATCTATCTGTCTAGAGATATACAGAAACAAGCGACATCTTGACAGATATTTTGTTAAAAATTACGCTTTGGCAAATATGTTATATGAATAGAAGAAAATAGGCTTGCTAGGCAGAAGAAAATAACCGAAGCCAGGGTCCAAAATTATTTAATATAAACTTGGAATTTATTTCTTCAAGTTATAAACATGCATCCAGTGAGATTCCACAAATAGGAGTTACGACTCTCACTTACTCATGTCAGGCACCACTGGTCCTTAATCATAGCGACTACAGCTGGGTATATTTTTTGCTGAAAAGCCCGACATTTCAGATCAAATATACCGTATATACTCGAGTATAAGCCGACCCAAGTATAAGCCAACCCCTTAATTTTGCCACAAAAATTGGGAAAACGTATTGACTCGAGTATAAGCCTAGGGTGTGAACTGCAGCAGCTAGTGGTATATTTCAAAAATAAAAATAGCTACCAATAAAAGCAAAATTAATTGAGACATCAATAGGTTAAATGTTTTTGAATATCCATATTTAATGAGGAGCCCCATATGATACTCCATACAGTTCATGATGGCCCCATAAGATGCTCCATACAAAATACGCCCTATATAATAATAATAATAATAATATAATGCTGCACAAAGGTTAATAATGGCCCCATACGATGCTCCATAGATTATGCCCCATATGCTGCTCCATAAAGGTTATGGCCCCATAAGATGATCCATAGATTATTCCCCATATGCTGCTCCATAAACGTTATGGCCCCATAAGATGCTCCATAGAATGGGCCCCATATGCTGCTCCATAAAGGTTATGGCCCCATAAGATGCTCCATAGAGTGGGCCCCACATGCTGCTTCATAAAGGTTATGGCCCCATATGCTTCTCCATAAAGGTTATGGCCCCATAAGATGCCCCATAGAATAGGCCTCATATGCTGCTGCGAATAAAAAAAAAAAGACATACTCACCTCTCGTCGCAGGGGCTAGGTGCCGGTGTCCTGAGCAGGCGGGGACACAGGCGCGCTATGGGGGACAGGTGCCGGTGTCACGGATGGCTCAGGCCCCCGGCACCTTCGATATTCACCTGTCCCCGTTCCACCGCCGCGTGCCACTGTGTCTTCCGGGTCCTCTGGCTGTAAAGGTTCAGGCAGAGGGCACGCACTAACCACGTCATCGCGCCCTCTGACCTGAACATCACAGCCAGAGGACGCAGAGCAGTGCGCAACGGTGGAACGGGGACAGGAGAATATAGCATGGCTCCCCCGTCCTCCCCGTCATACTCACCACCTCCTGGCGCATCCTGCAGACCCTGCATATTCATGCGCATATTCATGACTTTAATGAGCGGTACCACGTGACCGCTGAACATAGGCGCCAGAGACCATGGGAGAAGCAGGGAGGTTGCAGAGACCGTGCCAGGAGGGGGTGAGTATATGTGACAGACGCGCTCCCCCTCCCCTGCCGACTCCCTGGTATATGACTCGAGTATAAGCCGAGAGGGCACTTTCAGCCCTAAAAAATGGGCTGAAAATCTCGGCTTATACTCGAGTATATACGGTAGTTTGAAGATCCAGCTAGAGATCATAACTGGAAAAGAAACTAGTCCACCCCAGAGCTGCTACAGGTGATAAACAGGTCTCCCCTACCACAGGTCAGTGTACATAGGTAGAGACTTGTAAATTACTACTAGCAGCACTGGGGAGATCCAGTTGGGGGCTGTGCTGGACTATTCAAGCTTCTGGCTATGATCTTCAGCTGATTTTCAAACTATATTTGCTCTTAAACGCCAGAGTATTTAGAGAAAAATATACCTGGCTGTAATTGTGCATCCAGGCTTTGAGTCATGCTGCCTGTGTCTCAGAATTCAAACCCAGCAGCTCTGTGCACCAGGCGGCAGCTTTTCCCTCTGAGCTATTCAGCTTGCTGGACAATTCCATGCTCCATCTTGAGTTCCTGATTGTCTCGACCCCGAGTTCCTGATTGGATTAACCCTGTGATCTACTGATTGAACACCCTACTTAAACCTGGAACTGTACTTCCTTGTGAGATTATTGAGCTCCCAGCCTTTAATCTAGCTTCTTTCCACCTGCTGCTTATCCTCAAAATTCTACTGCTTCTCTGTGTACCGACCTCTGGCTATTTCCTGACTATGATTGCTGCTTATCCTCCCAACTATACTTCTGCTCCGTGTACCAACTTCTGGCTATTTCCTGACTACGATTCTTGCTTATCCTTCCAACTACACTGCTGCTCCGTGTACCGACCTCTGGCGATTCCCTGCTGGTGCTGCCCCTAGTGGTTGTAATATCACTACTCCAACTCAGGTCAGTCCATAACACTGTGACTTGGGCAGCATGAATCGAGGGACAGGTTCACTTTAAAAGGAATCTGACAGCTCTCAATCCACACCTAATAATCTTTTTCTAATGATATATTTCATATATTTCTATTTATGTATTTACAGTGACTTGAGAAGTATTCACTCACCTTGGCATTTTTCATGTTTTGCTGCCTTACAACCTGGAATTTCACTGGTTTTTGTTTAGAGTTTGCATCAGTTCATGTAAAGAACATGCCTACACCTGTGAACATTTGGTTTTCTTTTTATTGTGAATCAAACAATAAATAGGACAAAATAACTGAAAACTTTAGTGTGCTTAACTATTCACCTCCTGAAGTCATTACTTTGTAAATCCTCCTTTTTTCAGCAATTACAGCTCCAAGTCGTTTTGGATAAGTCTCTATGAGCTTTCCACATCTTGTCACTGGGATTTTTGCCCATTCCGCAAAGAAAAACTGCTCTAGCTCCATCAATTGCTCTAGCTCCTCCTGGTTTCCTCTTGTGAACAGCAATTTTCAAGTCTGACCACAGATTTTCAATTGGATTAAGGTCTGGGCTTTGTCTAGGCCACTCCAAAACATTTACATGTTTTCTCTTAAACCACTCGAGTGTTGCTTTAGAAGTATGCTTTAGGTCATTGTCTTGTTGGAAGGTGAACCTCCGTCCCAGTCTCAAATCACTGACAGACTGAAACAGGTTTTGCTCAAGAATATCCCTGTATTTCACACCAGACATGTTGCACTCGACTTGGACCATTTTCTCTGTTCCTGCTGCTGAAAAACATCCTTACAGCATGACGCTGGCACCACCATGTTTCACTGTGAGGATGGTGTTCTTGGGTGATGAGCTGTGTTGGTTTGGCACCAGACATAACATTTACCTTGGTGGCCAAAAGCTTAAATTTTGTTCTCATCTGACCACTGCACCTTCCTCCATACATTTGGGGAGTCTCCCATGTGTCTTTTGGCGAACTCAAAACAAGCCTTACAATTTTTGTAAGTAAAGATTTTTTTTCTGCTCACTCTTCCATAAAAGCCACCTCTATGAAGTCTACGGCTTAGGCCAGGGTCACATTTGCGAGAAACTCGCACGAGTCTCGCACCTCAATATCCGTCTCTGCCGCCGGCACTTGGACCGGAGCGTTCAGCTGCATAGAAATACATGCAGCCACACACTCCGGTCCCGAGTGCCGGCGGCAGTGCCAGGTATTGAGGTGCGAGACTCGTGTGAGTTTCTCGCAAGTGTGACCCCGGCCTACTGTGGTCGTATGGACAGATACTCCAGTCTCTGCTTGGGAACTCTGCAGCTCTTTCAGGGTTACCTTTAGTCTCTGTGCTGCCTCTCTGATTAATGCCATCCTTGCCTGGGCTGAAAGTTTTGGTAGGCAACCCTCTCTTGGTAGGTTTGCTGTAGCACCATGTTCTTTCCATTTGATGATAATAGATTTGATGGTGCTCTGGGGAATCATCAGAGATTGGGATACTTTTTTATAACCCAACGCTGACTTGTGCTTCTGAACAACATTGTCCCTGACTTGTTTGGAGATCTCTTTGGTCTTCATGGTGTTTGGTTAGTGGTGCGTCTTAATGGTGTTGCAGCCTCTGTGGCCTTTCAGAAATGGTGTGTATATACTGATAGATCAAGGGACACTTAGATTGCACACAGGTGAACTTCCTTTCACTAAGTATGTGACTTATGAAAGTAATTGCTTGCACCATAAATGTTTAGGGGCTTTAAAGAAAAAGAGGTGAATACACATGCACATGCCAATTTTTAGTTATTTGATCCTATAAGTTTAATTTATGCCTATATTTTTCTCACTTCATCAACTTAGATTATTTAGTGCTGTTGCATCACACATAAATCAGATTACCAAAATATTTAAACACAGGTTGTAATGTAACAAAATAGGTAAAATGCCAAGGTGGGAAATACTTTCGCAAGCCACTGTAACTATCTCTTTACTTATTATTTGTTTATTATTTTAATTACTTATCATGTATCTATCTATTTATCAATCTATCGATCTATCTATA
>VIAB01000183.1:451707-462746 GCA_009801035.1 Oophaga pumilio
TAGACTGGGGTCACTGAGGGATTAGATTACAGTTGTTTATTTAAGTCTATGGAAAGGGTAAGGCGGGGTAACAGAGATCAACAGAGTGAGCTAGAAAGACACAGTGTACATATACTTGTGCTGTTACTTTCAAGTAAGTGTTTTATCTCACCCCCAGAGCTACAGTCACATCTACACTGGTCAGTACTGTTATTTAATTATCTCACTTTCAAGTAAGTGTTCTTTCTCATGCCAAGCTATATTCAGAGCTAGACTGCTTACATTGCTCAATAAAGGAATAGAACTGTCTCGCTTTCAAGTGTTTTATCTCACTCCAGAGCTACATTCACAGCTACACTGCTCAGTAATGCTATACAATTCTCTTTCAAGTAAGGCCACATTCACATGCTCAGTATTTAGTCAGTATTTTTTACCTCAGTATTTGTAAGCCAAAACCAGGACAGGAACAATCAGAGGAAAAGTATAATAGAAACTCATGCACCACTTCTGCATTTTTCCCCACTACTGGTTTGGGCTTACAAATACTGAGGTAAAAAACTGACCAAATACTGAATGTGTGAACATGACCTAAGTGTTTTATCTCACCCAAGAACTACAATCACAGCTACACAGCTCAGTAATGTCATATACGTTTCTTGCTTTCAAGTAAGTCTTTTTTTCTCATGCCAGAGCTATATTCACAGCTACACTGCTCAGTAATGCTATATAATTTTCTCCATGCTGCCACTTTCTAGTAAGTGTTTTATCTCAACCCACTGCTGGATTTAAACTCAATACTTCTGTATAATATCCTTCTTGAGGGTATGATATTTAGAGATGGGAGAGCAGGAATCCCTCTTGGTTGTTTGTGCTGTGTATGGGAGACACCACAGCAGCTAGTCTCCACCCACAAGCTCAGAGGGAAGTGAAAATTAGAGATAGAGTCTGTAGAGGAGGGAACATCTGAAAATACAGGATACAAGTCACATAGTGTAATGTTTCATGTGCACAATTTACTCTGAAAAGTCACCTGAAACTACAGAGACTATTTAATGGTAGAGGACCGCCCTGAAAGACGGACCCTCCCCAAGAAAATCTAATGTATAAAAAGTTGTCATAGTGTTTCCAGTCTTTTAACATGTTTGACCAATTTTTTTTACTGAATTACGAGGAGTTTTATACCATCAGATGTCAGTTTAGGGAATATGCAATCTACAGTCTCTTATTTATCCTATTTTTCTTTAGCATAAAGGAAGCAAGAAAAATCTGTGTGACGGATTTTATTGAAATTTTATATATTTTTTTGGTAATTATGATTTGAATTTGACAAGTATACACTATTCCTTAAAGGTTTTTTTTTATTATTATGTATTTTCAATAATTGGCCAATTAGTTCTTTCCCTAGTCCACAGTTTACATGTAACTTTTTGGATTATTTTAAAAGCTTCAGTAGAAGATTCACAAACCCGATAAACAAGGATATAAACGCTGTGTGGTTGCAAGAAGAAGCTCGTCGTCGCCATGGAAACCAAATTTAGGTGTAAGACGAAAAGGCAGCTGTATCTCTAGGTGAGCCAAAGGAAGGCATCAATAACAATAGGAGGACGCATGAGAAGCGTGTAACCTCACAGGCGTTCTGGATAAGGATCAAATCTGAATGCAGACAGTCATATCAACCTCTAAACACGCTGAATGTCGCAAATAGGAAAACATTTGTGTAAAATGAGGCTGGTTTATCACCCAGCGGAAGACATTTAGGTGTTAATATCACCCTGGTGCAACGAAACTTTAGCAATGTACTGGCAATGCGTCATATAGTTTTTAGGAAAAGTGGAATATATAAATATAATTTCTTTTTTTTGTGCTAAGAACACAAAAATTTGAACAGGAAAAAAATGGTAAAATATTCCATAATCAAAAAAAATACTCTTGAAGTATCAGAGCATTCAAATACAAGTGTTATGTTATGTGATATGCAAGTATTTGGCAACCAGGGGCACCATTAAATTAATTAAAGGGGACCATTCCCTGAATTGTAATACCTCTTACAATTAATTGCTGCTATTCCTCTGGTTCCGGAACAGTTTTTCTTTTCCATCTGTGCCCCTCTGTTCTAAAGTTCTTCCTCTAGAAACAAAGAAGTCATTTTTCCCTTCAACCATGTGGAACTTTGGAACTTCTCTGTGGGCGTTCACTTCCTGTCTGTTGACACCGGCCAATCAAAACATGGCCGCGCCCACAAAGACATTCTGTGGTATACACTCGGATGATTGAACGAAAAATTTGCACCTTTATTTCCAGGGGGCATAACTTCGAAATGGAGAGACTCAGAAAAAAAAGAAAAACCGTTCCAGAATCAGTGGAGCAGCACAAATTGGAAGAGGTACTTAGTTTAAAATAAAAAATCTCCCCTTTAAGGATATCTTTTTTATAATATAGCCCCATGGACTTTAGATTGCCACTGATACCCATAAAAATCAATGAGTCCTGCTGCTAAAAAATATCAGCTTTATCGTTGTGCCCTATTTTCTACAAGTTTTGGGTCATATTGTTCATACACCAAATTTGTTCCCCTCTTTATTTATTTGTGCTGTTATCTAGAAATTGGGTAAAAAATATGATTTTTTTTTCCCCAAAACGGCCCCACATCTGTCCAGTTCAGTGTTTTGAATGGATAGGAGTGGCAGTACTAGCCATTGCCTATGGACAAAGGTGGCGCTGTTTTTGAGTAAGAAGGAGATCAATTTTCCTAATCTTAAAAAAACCCTTTAAATAAATAAACCTATTCTGTACTTTGCTCAGCCATACTTTGGCTCCTTACCCAGCTTTACGTATAATATTTCCTGATCCATTCATCATAGCTGTCAATAGTCTCTCTTTCTAAAGGCCAAAAAGGGTCTACCGTCTGAAAATATAATGAGCTGGTGGTGAATATTATTATTATACTCGTGTAGCCATCAGATGGCTCGTCTTGCTCACTGCTAGTGTTCCTATGCACTCGGGAGCGTGAACGGCTGTAACCCTTTGAATACCGCGATCAATGCTAATTCAAAAAGAGAGACTAATTGGCTATTCTCTGTGACTCGATCACGTCCATACCTGGTATGGGCAGACAGCTCAAAAAATTGGCTGTCTGATGATAGTCTCTGATGCTAGGGTATAGATCAGTTTGATCAGTAGACAGGGTAATGGGGCAGAGATGTATGCCAGCATGTAATATTGTAGCCACATTAACTAAATTATTATATTCTCTTTTAAATTATATACACATGGTGCGGAGACACGGGGGAGTCGGAACTCATGTCCCTGGGCCTAATGAAATAATAGTCGTCTGGTTAATTAAGATACAATGCTGCGTCTTCACACATGGTATCGCCACTTGTGCAAAATGTGTGATCAGGGTACACGTACAAAAAAAGAAAAAAATTGTAACAGAGGTATCTTTAAGTACATTTTTGCAAGAAAAAAATTCATGTAATTTAAACATTGAATGAAATGGTACTCGTCCCACAAAAATATTGAAGAAAGCCAAAAAGAAAAGTTATGACCGACGTAATGCAAAAAGGAAGAGTGGAAAAAATTGTTCTGATCAGGGTCATCAAGGACTTAACTTACATAGGCTATTTCCTTTCTCCAAGCACTGCCACGCTCCAGAGAATGGTAAATTGCGCTTCTTAAACATTTTTACTTGCCATTTAGATTTTCCCATTTGCACAGTAGGGGTCCACCTCAAGCTATAGTTGAATGTCAGAAGCAGGCAATTGATTATTCGCGTTTTGGGTGGTGCACCTATACTATACCTTAGGTTTGTGGTGACCATGGAGAATTTCAGAGCTTCGGATGTAATAGATCCATAATTGCTCTTGAATTTGCTTAGCTACTTATTTTAAGAGCATCATTACAGGCATTGGATTGTAATTAAGTTCCAAAAACAGCCGATTGATCCCTTATAGAAAGTGCAACTTAGGCATACTTGCCAACTTAGAAGAAGTTTGGAGAAAAAGTTTTCTGCATAACTCCAAACCCTTCTAAAGTCATACCCATTTCACACCCTTGTTTGCCCTCTGTGGTCTGAGCAAAGGACTCCACCTAAATATGGAGTAAGGAAACCTTCAGGAATCATTGCATTTCCGGAATTTTGTTCAGGCCTTGGTGGCAATCTTAAGATTTTTCAATTCTCTCCTTTTTCCGTTTGTACTAAAGTCACAATCATACTATTACTCTAAAGAACTCACTAGAGATGGTGTGAAACGATGCACATGACCTGGTCCATCAATCACAACAGTAATTTCTATAGGATGAATTGGATGAATTGGAGTCTCCAAAACTCTGGTTCATCATTGAGTAAAACACTGTTCTACATATTTTCGAAAGTTGTCATGTTCAGTTATGAAATGAGCCATTTCTTAACCCATTTCCGACATCGGGCATAATAGTACGCCGATGTCGGACTCCCTCCCTTTGATGTGGGCTTCGGCGGTGAGCTCACATCTTTCCCGGCACATATCAGCTGTTTTGAACAGCTGACATGCGCCCGGAACAGCTGTGGGTGGAATCGCGATCCACCCACGGCTATTAACCCGTTAAATACTGCTGTCAAACACTAACAACGGCATTTAACTTGCGCTTCCGACAATCGGCCCGGAAATCCGCCCATCGGTTACCCCATCACGTTATTGCGTGTCACCGATAGGTTGGCATGACAACCAAAGGTCTCCTGGAGACCTCTATGGTTGTCACTGCTGGATTGCTATGAGCACCACCCGGTGGTCGGTGCTCATAGCAAGTCAGCAATTCTGCTACATGCAGGTGATCTGATCATCACCTGTATTTAGCAGAGCCCTGTACCTGTAGCAGAGGATTATGGCAGCTTCTAGTCTCCCATTGAGAGCATGCCAAAAGTAAAAAAAAAATAAATTAAAAATATAAACAAATCACTCCCCTTTAACCTTATTCAAAATAAAAAAATAATCAAACATACACATATTTGTTATCGCCGTGTTCACAATCATCCGATATATCAATAAAAAAAAAAGAATAACCTGATTGCTAAACGGTGTAGCGAGAAAAAATGTCAAAATGCCAGAATAACTTTTTTTGGTCGCTGCTACATTGCATTAAAATGCAATAATGGGCGATCAAAAGATCGTACCTGCCCCCAAATGGTATCATTAAAAATGTCAGCTCAGCACGCAAAAAATAAGCCCTCACCCAACCCGAGATCACAAAAAATAGAGAGGCTACGGGTATAGGAAAATGACGCAATTTCAATTTTTACTTTTTTAACAGAGGTTGGAATTTTTTTTTCACTACTTATATAAAAAAGAACCTAGACACGTTTGGTGTCTATGAACTTGTAATGACCTGGAGAATCATAATGGCAGGTCAGTTTTAGCATTTAGTGAACATGGTGAAAAAAAAAACCACTGCGGGATTACACTTTTTTTTGCAATTTCACCACATTTTGATTTTTTTTCCCATTTTCCAGTACCAATGGTGTCGTTCAAAAGTACAACTCGTCCCGCAAAAATCAAGCTCTCACCTGGCCATATTGACCGAAAAATAAAAAATAGTTATGGCTCTGGGAAGAAGGGGAGCAAAAAACGAAAACGCAAAAATGAAAAAATGCTCCGGTCATGAAGGGGTTAATGATTTTGACCTCCTGAATTCAAATCTGACAATGAAAATGTGTAGTTGGCTCTTGTTTATATGACATCAAAGAGTTTTCCTTTTACTGCTTCATATAATTAATGCATAAAAGTTTCAGTACTTTGAAACATTTTTGCAAATATAAAGATGCAAAATATTTTGTTATGTCAATTTTCTGATATTTATTTGGACCAAGGGCTTCCATTCCATGTTGTCATAGGTTTCTTGCATGATTAAAGGTAGCGCATTGTGATTGTACAGCAAGACCGCTTTTAGGCTTGTTTTGGACGAATCGATGAAAAGCCTCCATTCCTCTGGATTATGACTTATCTTCAGGGCTTCCATTAAACTGTTGATGTTGATGCATGCCACAAGATCGCCCTCCATGAAGATGTATTGGACAAGATCTTTATCACGAATGCGGAGCAAAGAAATCTGAACACCGCCCGTTAGGAGATTCCACTGCTGTAGCCTGCAACCTAAGAGCTCAGCCTTAGGCCGGGATCACACATGCGAGTCTCGCATTTGTGAACCTGGCCTTACTCTTAGGTCCAAATCTCTAACAAGATCGTAGCAATTGTTAGTGTGATCAGTTGGCTCTCTACAGATCATTGGGACTGCAAAAGGCATAGATTGCCTCTTCCCATGTAACCAATAGGTAAGATGTGGTGGACATCTATTGCAGTATGTGGAGCCAAACTCTAGTCCTGATCTCTTATTCTGCAGCCAAAATACAAGTTGTAGGCTTTCCTTATCATGGTTGTCAAGCTTCGCCTTTGTGACGCAAAAGTGACTTGTCCACATATGTAGCAAAAACTATCTGTTTTGTAATGCAAGAACAAGGCATATCTGAAAAAAAATATAGAAACATGTCAATATGGTAAAAAATTAAGTTAAGAAATCCTAAAACTGTATACCTTACACATAGAGCATTTATAAAAATAGGTAATTCAAGTGGATTAGTATTATGTCATCGGATCTGAGTGGGCGTTTTTTGATTGGTCATCCTAAGATGATAGAATGCAGAAGGCTCAGTAGCTTAAATAGATGATGTATTAGACTAGCTACTAACAATGCAATAATGATGAGGAAATAATACGGACCAAATTTTTCTATAAGCCTGCATGAAAGGTGTCATAAGTAATTACAACCTCCTCTGGATCTTGAAAATTAAAGCCAATCAGCAAATGTAAGTTTCATATTGGTTTTCAGCACCACATACAGTACAGACTAAAAGTTTGGACACACCTTCTCATTCAAAGATTTTTCTGTATTTTCATGACTATGAAAATTGTACATTCACACTGAAGGCATCAAAACTATGAAATAACACATGTGGAATTATATACAGTACTTAACAAAAAAGTGTGAAACAACTGAAATTATGTCTTATATTCTAGGTTCCTCAAAGTAGCCACCTTTTGCTTTGATGACTGCTTTGCACACTCTTGGCATTTTCTTGATGAGCTTCAAGAGGTAGTCACTGGAAATGGTTTTCACTTCACAGGTGTGCCCTGTCAGGTTTAATAAGTGGGATTTCTTGACTTATAAATGGGGTTGGGACCATCAGTTGTGTTGTGCAGAAGTCTGGTGTACACACAGCTGATAGTCCTACTGAATAGACTGTTAGAATTTGTATTATGGCAAGAAAAAAGCAGCTAAGTAAAGAAAAACGAGTGGCCATCATTACTTTAAGACATGAAGGTCAGTCAGTCCGAAAAATTGGGAAAACTTTGAAAGTGTCCCCAAGTGCAGTTGCAAAAACCATCAATCTCTACAAAGAAACTGGCTCACATGAGGACCGCCCCAGGGAAGGAAGACCAAGAGTCACCTCTGCTTCTGAGGATAAGTTTATCCGAGTCACCAGCCTCAGAAATCGCAGGTTTACAGCAGCTCAGATTAGAGACCAGGTCAATACCACACAGAGTTCTAGCAGCAGACACATCTCTACAATAACTGTTAAGAGGAGACTTTGTGCAGCAGGCCTTCAAGGTAAAGTAGCTGCTAGGAAACCACTGCTGAGGACAGGCAACAAGCAGAAGAGACTTGTTTGGGCTAAAGAACACAAGAAATGGACATTAGACCAGTGGAAATCTGTGCTTTGGTCTGATGAGTCCAAATTTGAGATCTTTGCTTCCAACCACCGTGTCTTTGTGCGACGCAGAAAAGGTGAACGGATGGACTCTACATGCCTGGTTCCCATCATGAAGCATGGAGGAGGAGGTGTGATGTGTGGGGGTGCTTTGCTGGTGACACTGTTGAGGATTTATTCAAAACTGAAGGTATACTGAACCAGCATGGCTACCACAGCATCTTGCAGCGGCATGCTATTCCATCCGGTTGGCGTTTAGTTGGACCATCAATAATAATTGAGGTCCAAAAAACAAACCAATTGATATGTTAAAAACGTTGTTTTCCTAAATGCTTTACTGGCAGTGACAATGGCTCTGTCTATTCAAAGGAGCGTATTGTAGTTCCGCTGTAAATGTGGATTGAATGAGCGAGGTTAAATAATGGAGTTGATACTTTACAAAACTGTTAAATGTGACTTCTGCATTATGCTTTGTTTGTTCAAGAGCTGTGACCATGAATCTTCCCTTATTGCTTCATGTCTATTTATCCTGTTACTTTAGTTATTTTCCTATTCATGCTGTTCTTTGCCTCTATAAGGGCATGTTCCACATTAATCTATGATGGCCACATTGCTTTTCATACTCCGATCCCTTTTTTTTAAAATAAATATGTCATATCTGTGAAGGCTAATTGCATGAAATGTTTTTTTTATTCAATTTAGTGATGTCTACATAGGGCAAAACAATGTAACCAGAGCACATTATCATGTATACGTCTGACAATGTCTATTATGGCGCAGATAAGTAGGCTTGGTGCACATTTTGTATTCATTCTATTCTTCTTCTGTGTCCTTGTATGAGAAGGATAGAAGAGCACAGAATATTGCAGTATTACTCAGTCATTTCCACTTGGTGAACTTTTATCTGTCCAGCGAGTTTACTTAGGAAGAAGCAAAAATGGCAAAACATTTCTCTAAATTTGCTGTAAAGTGCACTCTAGACTTGACAAATACCAAATGATGTGACATGTGGGAAGTCTATCAATTACACCATTGCTTTTCAGCCCCAAAACATTACCTATAGTTGTGATCAAATTAATATACCAATCATCCCTCACATCTAGTAGTGGTGCTCACATTCATTCTGTCACCCACCTGCTAATCTTGAGGAACCATAGGGGTTGTCACATTCAGTTTATGATCTACTCTATGATTCTCAGGAACCATAAGGGTTGTCGCATTTATTTTATCATCCACCCCCTGATCCTCAGGAATAATATTGGATATCCTACTCATTTTATCACCCACCCCCTGATACTCCGGAACCATAGGGGTTGTCACATCCACTTTATCACCCACCCCCTGATACTCAGCAACTATACCATAAGGGTTGTCACATTCTCTTTATTACACACACCCCAATCCTCAGGAATCATATTGGTTATCCTACTCATTTTAGCATCCACCCCCGACACTCAGAAACTATAGAGGTTGTCACATTTACTTTATTATCACCCACCCCCTGATACTCAGAAACCATAGAGGTTGTAACATTCACTTTATCACCCACCCCCTGATACTCAGAAACCATACCATAGGGGATGTCACATTCACTTTATCACACACACCCTGATCCTCAGGAACCATATTGGTTATCCTATTCATTTTCGCACCCACCCCCTGATACTCAGAAATCATAGGGATTGTCACATCCACTTTATCACCCATCCTCTAATCCTTAGGAACTATAGCGGTTGTCACATTCACATTATCACCCACTCCTTGATCCTCAGCAACCATGGAGGTTGCCACATATATTTACCACTCTCGCCTTGATCCCCAGGAACCAATAGTCATATTCATTTTACTACCAACCTCTTGATCCACAGGAACCATCATAGTGATTTTTGATAAATATTTATTTTACAACACGCGCAAAGATTTCCAGGAACCTGGGGGGTTGTCACATGCATTTAATGACCCATCCCCCAATCGTCAAGAACCTTAGAGATGACAACATATATTTTAAAACACAGCCAGTGATTCTCAGAAAACATGGTTGTTGTAACATTACTTTTTAGTAGCCTCCTCTTGACTCCCAGAAACTGTAGTTGTGGTAATGTTAATTTTACCTCCCCCCAACCTCTGATCCTCAGCAACCATAGAGGTTGTCACATATATTTTTCAATCTTGCCTTGATCCCCAGGAACTGATAGTCACATGCATTTTACTACTCTCCCCTTGATTCTCTGTAGTGGTGAATTTTGATAAACATTTATTTTACAATACACTCACTGATTTCCAGAAATCACATTAGTACATTAGCCAACCACCCCTGAACCACATAGACCACAATGGTGATCACATTCACTTTATTTACCACCCTCCTGATTCTCAGGAACCAGAGACGTTATCACATTCAGTTTACTGCCCACACTTTGATCCTCAGAAAATCTAGAGTTGGTCACATTTATTTACCATTCAGCATCTTGATCCCCAGCAACCATAGTGGTGATCACATTCATTATACAGTTCACCCCTAGACAGACTTCACAGAACAGTAGATGGTAGTAGCTGGGTCCCTTTGCTTGCTGCCAGTTCTGAACTGATGGCACTGATGGACATCTTTGAAGGGAAATCATTATCATGTGTCTTTCATCTACTGCACTAAGTTGCCTTAGCCAACAAGAGCCTCTATTGTTCTCAATGTTGCCCATTTCTTGGTGCTTTTCAAAAGAGCATGAACAGCACATCTTTAAACCCTAGTCTGTTTTGAAATCTTTGACTGGGAGAGACCTTGCTGATGCAGCATAACTACCTTGTGTCTTGCTGCTGTGCTCAGTCTTACCATGGTGTATAATCTGTGATATGAAACTTTCTTCTACCAACTCACTCTTTCATCAGAGTTTGGCTGTTCCTCAGTCCGTTTTAAGCCTCTTACACAGCTGTTTCTGTTT
This sequence comes from Oophaga pumilio, assembly GCA_009801035.1. Lineage (NCBI taxonomy): Eukaryota > Metazoa > Chordata > Amphibia > Anura > Dendrobatidae > Oophaga > Oophaga pumilio. The sequence continues at coordinate 462,364 of VIAB01000183.1, forward strand.
TAGTTAATGGTTGTCTTTCAATCTACATATGAAAATTATGATTATTATCACCTGTTTGATATAATTGGTTACTCATGTACCATACTAAAATCCTACAAAATGTCTGACATTGTGCTAGTAGAATTGATATTGTTTTAAAGGCAAAGGATGGTCACCCAAAATATTGATTTGATTTATATTTTCTTTTGTTCTTTCACTTCCCATTTCCTTAATTGATAAAAATAAAGTATTAACAGTTCAGTTTTTTTAAGCATCCTACTTACTTTGCAGCATTTTTTTCCACACCTGATTAAAACTTTTGCACAATACTACATATCTGAATGTGGTAGACCTACAGTAAGTGTCAAGCTGCTATCAACTTCCAAAATCTGTATTGAACATGT
>VIAB01000183.1:466440-476953 GCA_009801035.1 Oophaga pumilio
GGTCTCTTAATTTTTGCCAGAGCTGTATATATATATATACAGTATATATACAATATACATATGTTTATATAGATGATATTGCGTAACCCATCGGTGTAGTCAACCCCAATAACTTCACTACAGGAAATGGCTGCTGATTTCATGCCTGTCAGTCCTAAAATCAGCCTGGTGGATTTTCCATCCGTCTTATTCACATCCCATCCATTTTCATTGCCGATTGATTAACTCTTATACTATAGACGGGTGCTGAACCATAAATGAATCCATAAATCCCAGGACCGTAATTTTCTTTGTTCCAATATACGGCATCAGTGGTGAAGTATACGTGGTCCTAAATAAATGAGTAACCCCGCATCTGTTAGCATAGCTCTTATGTTGGGGCCCTGGGGCTGAGTTAACTTTGAGATAATATCTCAGGGCCTGACATAATCTTATCTGAGATGATAAATCAGTTTTCAAGTTACTATTTCATTAGGTTCGTTTTCCATAGTATTGGGCCAACATCTTTGACAGTCTTCAATGTTAATAATCCAATAGGGCCCTGGCTGCAAAGGATTTTGGGATATCGCTAGTACAAATTACTTTAATGGAGCAAAGTCGCATCTTCACTACTACTTCACAGAATTGCTAAGTGACCTTCAGTTAGTGCTGAGATGGGACATTGATTTTCTTCTGGAGGGATTGTTTGATCTACTTTGGTGCAAGGGGGAGATGGAAGAGTGAGATAGACTGCAAAATGACAAGGTCAGGCTGAAGCAAAATCATAAAAAATACAATTATTGCAGATGATTTGCAGCAGATTATGACATGAAGCCAGATGATGTCCTTAGGAACGCATTCCTGAAAGTTTTCTCAAAACTTTTTTTTTTAGATGGACTACATGTAAAATTTTAGCTTAGTTTATTCTGGGGGCAAAATAAGGAAATGTTCAACCATTGATGGCTTCCCTGCTGATGGGAAAATGTTTCACCAATGGTCAGTGAGACCCCCTGTGAAATAAGAAAGGAATTGAGTTACAGCACAATTATTTCTCTCATGTCAGGATTATGTTGAGGTGAAATTTTGCCCATTTCCACATGGAGCTCAAAGGTATAGCCTCTCCTGGAAACTTTTAAGGTCTTTGCCTCTCCTGCTAACCTCCAAGTGTATTGCCTCTCCTGCTAACCTCCAAGTGCTTTGCCTCCCTTGCAAACCTCCAAGAGCATTGATTTTCTTGCAAACCCTTAAGTACATTGCCTCTCCTGCTAACCTCCAAGTGTATTGCCTGTCCTGAAAAACCTCAAGGTGCATGGCTTTCTTGAAAACCTCCAAGTGTATTGCCTCTTCTGCAAACCTCCAAGTGCATTCCCTCTCCTGCAGACCTCCCAAGTGCATTGTCTCTCCTGCAAACCTCCAAGTACATTGCCTCTCCTAAAAATCTCCAAGTCCATTGCCTCTCCTGAAAATGCATTGCTCTCATCATGTTTGCATTGATTAAAAAAAATCTTGTATAGAGCAGCTCCAGCACTAGTACCTTTCTGTCACCTCCCCCTCCGAAATACAGAAGTGCAGATGTTGCTAGTTTCACCTGAGCTGTGTAAATCAACTGTTCATAAAAAGGGTTTATATTGCTCTCCTAAATACCTGATGATAAGGTCACCCTTTGGTCATTAAAGGGATATATTTAAGTTTGGAATTCATTCCCTATCCACAGGATAAAAGATAACTTCCCAATCGCTGGATTTCTGTCTGCTGCTACCCTCACCGATCTGAAGACCTTGGACTATGAAGAGGAAGAGCCCTGTGTGAATGGAGTAGTGATCAATCATGGGCACTTTTGCCACATTCATTCTTAATACGACCAAGAAATAGCCAAGTGCTGTGCTCAACAGGTCTTCGGATATATAAGAATATATAAGAATAAATAGAGTGGCAGTATGCAAGATTGCCAACAGTGGGCAAAGCATAAAATCATTACAGCGCATGCGCTACTCTTTCCTTGCCCCGGAAGTCATCCAAGGCAAGCAGTCATGCGCGGGGCCGAATTTGAAATGCGCAATTGCGGGAAGCCGAACGCCGTCTGTGGGATTCACAGTCGGCCCTACGCAAGTGATGCCGAGGAGCGGGGGGAGGACATAGAAAGCGCCGCCCTCCTGACCTGACCGCCCTGATTGACAGCGCCAAATACGAACTTTACTAAGGTATTTTGATATGAAAACGGGGGTATCAGGATATAAGGTAAATACCGATAGCTTTGTTATGGGACGCACTATTCAGCCATATCTTTAGTTGATATGGCAAAATTGGGGTGACAGATTCCCTTTAAGTATAGAAAAAATATATATAGTCAACTTCTGACTATTATGGAACCCCACTGTAATGTTGAGGTGTTAAGGGATGGTACATAATACTACCTCTCTAGGTGAGTGGAGGGTGATTTATATGCCTATTTAGCTAAAAAGGGCTTTTGTCACCCATCCCATCCAGTGCTAGAAAGAAGTCTTCCTTTTTCTTTTTTGGCAATCGTCCGAAGGGCCTCACGGTGTCAAATTCTTGCACTTTTTGTGTGAATGTAAATATATACAGTTTTATATTGGCATAGCTTGTACTTTTGGCTCATTAAACGCTTGTTCTGGCACTCTCGTAATCAGATTAGTCATTCCATTTCTGATATTTTTTGGCCTTCTTACCCAGTTAGCTCTCCAAAAATCGACTAGTTTTTATGAATGAGAGCTTCCAAGCTTCCTTGCTTTCTCTGATGTACTGAAATGTCTGCTACATCTCACTCCTTCTCGGTGTTTACTGTGCCCTTAGGTCATTCCGTCTCTCTCCAAATTCTTGTTCTGTGCCTACCGCAATAATTCAGATGAAGTGTGCTCTTGCCAAAATGGATATTATCGTAATGCTCACTCTTGGCAGAGGTCCCACCATTGGTGACCTCCAGAAAGTCATAGACGGCTTTCCTCCTCTGTGGGAACATTAAGAATTATTCTCAGGCAGCAGGTGGATGAGAACTCGCAGGATGGTTGAGGGTTGTTATACTTGGAAGACGGTATGTTTTCATAAGATCTACATTGTTTTAATTGTTCGGCATCAGACCCTCTGGACCTTTAGCTTACGACGTCCACACTGGTACCGATTTTCCCTTGAGGTTTTCAAGGTAAATTCATAGTGGAATACATAAATTTGCTACATACTATCTCTTTAAAAGGGTTTTCACATTTGAGGACAATTTTTTTTAGTTTTTTTATTACTTAATTAGTTCAGATCCAGCCCATTTTTTCCCCCCGTTCCTGAAAAGTAAAATTTTCGGGTTCAAACATACATATTCATATAACTTTTGTCTTTTTTTTTTTAGATACATGGGGCTTAGTTTTTACATCATTTTTGCAGATATTGGTTGAAAATGCCCCCAATGTAGAGCTGAAAAGCACCAACCCTTTAGCTTGAAAGGAATCTATAAGTAGGATCAACTCCCCCAAACTGCATATATGGTCAGCTGATCTTTAATAGCTAAATCCATATTTTCTATCTGTTCCAGCATTCCAGGAAATTCTGTGCTATCGCTCATATGCAAATGAGGCATTAAGTGTTTTGGGAGTGACAGAGAACTTTCCGATCCTCTGCCTGTTCACACAGCACCAGAATCTTTAACTTGATTGGTAGCTCACTCTCTGTCGTCAGGCGCCTTGGATAAGGAAATCAGACCGTGAGTTTTCAATAAAGCTAAAGAGGCTGATGCTGTTCAGGGAAATAACATGGAAGAGCTGAGGCTTGGGAAGTGCTCCATCACACCCAGAGCACTTAACTCCTCATCTGCATATTCATTAAATTACTGTTTTCTTAGGAATGCAGCAACAGATGGAAGATATAAAGGTGTCAATGGATTTAGCGTTCAAATACCTGCATGCTCATATGTAGAGTTTGTGGGGTTGATCTTATTGACAGATTCCTTTTATTCAGAGAGCCTAATGTGACATATCTGTTTCAAAATTTTCTCAACGCTGCATTTTGTGTTATTGGACTATAGTGCCATATTTGAACATTCTCCTATACTTGTCATACACATATTTATTTCTGATATTCCTATAGTATCACGTCCCATACCCTTCTTTTTCTTTTAAAGATTCTTATTAACTTCCTCACTGCCTAAGGGTTCGCCATCACCCTGAGTGGCTCATCTTGCAGGTAGTTAACATACTCACTCCCTCCGCTCCCATCATATTGAAGCTGTTAGAGACAAGCCTCTAATTACCGTCTAATTTTACAAACTCGATACTTAGCGGTGACATAGAAATCCGGAGTAGCAATTGAGCTTGTCATTAGGGAGCAAAGACGTAGGAGGGAGAAGTGGGACCTGAGGGATTGAGGGAAGGAAGTGGGTTTACAGGTTGCCCCAGAATATATGGTGAAGGTGTAAGAAAAGTAATACGGTGGGACTCATGAGTGAATAATCAGTTAACGCTCTAAATGTATTATGTGATTTTCTTTGTGAGTATTGATTTATTTATATCATCTGGGAATTATTTCCTGGTTTCCGTAAATCTGATCCTTCCTTGCATTTTTGGCTCACAGTAGCTTATTGCTTATATTATTCCCAGCAATAAGATCCCACATTCATCTTGAAAGATATATATTAGAGGAGAGTCTGCCAGTCCCTCAGATTTTATCAGGTCACCCCAATTCTCATTTGGTGGCCATTTTTGGGGACAAAGGATGAGGCTTGTTGGATTCCAGTATGCCGAATCCTTTGTATGTAATATTGGAGATAACCAGCTGCCAGAAGAGTCTGTCAGCTCATTAATCCCCTCTCCCCATTGTAATCACCGAGTACGTTTGTAGACTGGGAAAGTCGGGCGTTGAGTGTTCTGCCCATAGTTGTCTATGGAAGCCCATACTAATTAGATAAAACTCAAAGGAGATGGTTGAGTTTGACCTTAATGAACGTTCATCGATGCTTTCAATGAAACAAATGATCATTTATTTAGTTAATACTATTTTGATCAAAAAAGCGTAAAAGTCATCCCACCACGATAAGGTATACCCATTGGGGTGGTCCTATCCTATCTCTAGTATTAAAATCTTACTATGTGTCAGTTGACCTCAATGTGAATAAGGGCAAAGAAGGACAGGGGCCGACAGTTCAACCACCTGTCCATCAGAAGCTTGAGTTCTCGGGTTTTGTCGTATATATTTGGCCAATTTTCAGTTCCGTCTGCATTGGAAAAAATCCAATATTGACTCTTGAAGCCTGCAATATGTTTTGGGCCATCGATGAATAATCATTTATCACCCCATTTTCTTCTAATGTGTATAGAGCCTGGGCACCTTCAGTAATCAAAGCCACAATATGTATCCACTTGCCCTATTAATAAAAAGAATGGTAATACCCAGTTATTAATTTATTAATTCATTTCCAGGTAGAATAACTAAGGAAAAGCACAACATAGAATTGCAAGAAGAAAAATCTCCAGAATTTCCCATTCATGGGTAATTCAAGCAGTTACTAAAACAATGAATCATTCTTCTTTACCAATGGGGTTGCAAGCCACGTTACGCTTCCAAATGGAGTTTTGCTTCTTTCGTGAAAGAGGAACCAGCCGAAGGAGGAGGATCTCATACTGATTTCAGCGTTGCTTTCCACAAGTGTAGGTTTTCCATTAAAAGGGTTGTACTCATCTTCCATCTTCAGGAGCGCAGTGCTCCCCTGCTTCCCATCTTCCTGCTTGTAGGAGGGTCTTACACTTCTGAAGATTGACAGGATGGATCCAACCATGGTTGCACCGCTTTTCCGAGCTGTGAGCTCTCCGATGCAGCTAGCAGAAGCAGCTTTATATCAAAGGAGCACAATGGTCTTGCAGTTGGTCAGATCCAGCAATTCCTTAAGCCTCAGAGCAGCGCTTACAAGCTTTGAAGCAAAAAACTTCTAAGTGCACACTCCTTTCCTACGAAACAGACTGACGAGGTGTCCGTAAACCTAGGCAATGAGCAGCAAGCGATAAAATTAAAAATTCTTCAGAATGGAGAATTCTAAAAAAAAGGTAATTTGCAAAGTTGCAATTTTTACAAGCTCTTTTACCTACGGTATTTAACAAGATGAGACATCCCCTTTTAAGAGAGCGTTATAAATAAACATACAAAATGCAGGATGATGGAGAGAGCAATCGAGGTAACAAGAGAAGAGAAGGTTTACCTTGTAAAAGAGGGAGAAAACAACGCCATACATTATTTACCGAGGAGAGCAATGCAACAAGATTGTCATTTTTCTGCTGCCTTCCCTTATCCTTGACAGCTTGATGCAAGTGAAATGTCTTATTTAGTGCCAAGAAAGATGTTTTTAAATACCAGTTGCAGTGCTCAAGGACTGTCAGTGAGATGGCTGTATTTCTCATCGGCAGAGCTTTACTACATTTAATGCTAACCCGACTGTCCGGAAGCAGCGCCGCCGAAAGGTTTGTGCACTCCTTCCCAAGGCCGGGAACTGTTTCTTCTTCTTCACAGTGAATCCTCCTTTTCTTCCCTCCATCGATCTCCTCCAAGGCATTGATTAGTCTAAAGATAACTGAAAAAAACCACGCTGTGTAGACCCCGCATGTGACTTGTCACAGGCTATAAAAGGCCTGCCAACAACCGTGAGGAAAGTGCATTTTGAATATCTTCTTTTTTTATCCAATTTTTTGACCCTGTTGAAAGATTCCTCAAACCGTCTGCCTCCTCTTGTCTTTTTATGGCAAACCTGGCAGCCTGGTACACACTGATCTTAAAGAGAAATGATCATCATAAAGTGATCTGTGAATTTCACGTACTATATCCCACCCTGAACATTACAATTTGCCGGTTGTCGGCAGGACTGTTATCGTTATGCTCCTGTTTGGCATTGAAATACGCTGTGCCATTGTATTTCCAGTTACGTCACGGAAAGCAGTATATAGACGGATATTAGTATGATGACCAAAGGAGCAACATTGTCCTCCAGCCCTACCCTATAACACTAAGACTAGAGTCACACGAGTGTATATTCACTCACTCGAGAAAATCGAGTCGATTATGCCAATCACACTCTGATCAGAGTTTGATCATAGCGTGATCCGATTCTTTCGGATGAGAAGATGGAGAACAAAAATGTCTCCATCTTCTCTACTGAGCCAGTTGTCATCCGAGTGCAGTCCAATAATTTCCATGGACTCATTGACAAGCTTGGCCAAGTGCAGTCCAAATAGCAGATCAAATTCGAGCATTCTGCAATTTTTCCGCTCAGCTCTTTGGCCGCTCCGCTCCTCACAGTCAGTCATCCGGTTCTTGCCATATCTTTAGATCACTGCTTGCACTGAAATTCCCAGGCCTCTAACACTGAGACGGGACTTCTGGCTTTGATGGGACCTAGGAGGATTCTGGGCATGCACCCAGAAGGTCACGTCACACACGAAGATATCATGACACGGTGACCTTTACGAATACTTTAGCAGAACCCTACCAGGTGGAGATGATCTGAAGATACGGAGAGGACTGGACAGGTGATGAAGAGAGACCTGAGAGGTGAATATAAGGATTTTTTTTATGTTTTGATGGACTTTTATGGTTCATAAAAATAGTGTCCAGCAGCCGCCATTTTGCTGAATCTGCATAGAAGCGAATTGCGAAAAATATGCATTTTGGCGAAAGCGGGTTTTTGTAAAATTCAAGTAGAATTCAATTCCACTTGAATTTAATCGCTCATTTCAACTGACAACCAAAAGTCAATGAGAGCATCATCTTGTTGACAGACTAGAAAGACAAATGGTAGAGAATCAAAGGGGTTGAACAAATCTGCTGTACTGGCTCTGGTGGGAATGTCTTGGAGAATGGCCTTGTAGCCTTCCAAAGAAGAGAGGAGAACCTCGTGCCAGATCTTCCACATGCTAATGTAGAAAACAGCGTCCCATGTCCTGTCAGTAATGGGAAAAACATGGGGAAAGGAATAGTTTGTCTCAGCTCTTCGATCCTTACTGGTCTGTCCTATAGATATGCTATATATCATTTCCATGGAATATCCCTATCTGAGGTGTTTTTAATATAGTTTAAAGGGATATTCCAAGGAAAATAAATTATAGCTTAAAGTATTCACGCTGCTTTCCAGCACTTACATGGTGCCCTTTGGTCTCATCCTCAACACACTGGAAATGACCAAAAATACCCCCTCAGACAATCACTGGTGGAAGTGATCACATCGGATGAGATGGTTTTTGCACCAGACCAGAAAAGAGGTAAGGGGATGTGAGTATAGTGTTCTTCTTTATTTATTTCTTGCCCTACATGCACAATGGAAAGTCCACACCAAAATCTTGGCTGCTGTGGATGTTCCTGTGGTTTCTGCATGTGTGACAGCTATGGTATGTTTTGTTGTTTTTTTTTTCTGTTTTTTTTTCAGGAATTTTTGGAGCAGAAACTCTCCAGAAACCAAGAGGAGTTAAAAACGTGGAGTTTTGATTCATGAGTAGGGTTGAGTTTTTTGAGGCATTTTTGGAGCATAAACTGGAGTGGAAACTCCAAGTTTACACTTTTCAAAAGGGTTTGGAGAGTTCCACTCAGTTTCCAATCTAAAAACACAGCAAAATGACTAATTGTTGACATACCTTTGAGAGTTTCTCTTACAAAACTTAAGAATACTCAGTGTGAACTTACCCTTACGTGGCCAAAGAAGTCCAAATTCCTTACTGTGAATGGCAGGTGGTGAGACATCACAGGGGATGAGATAGGGCTTCTCCATAATTGTCACCTCATGTTTGGGTAGAGAAGGGTTAGCGTCATAACAGAAATGATCCAGCTAGTGCTTATCCCTGAAGAAGTACAGCATGGTCAAGTGGACCACCCAATGAACTGGACCACAGCCCTAAGAAGGCCATGGACACTCTTCTTTGCACTGGTTTTCTAACGACAGACGCCCTTTAATTATCACATCATTGTTCACTTTAATATTCCACCGGCTTGTCTCGTAGAGCAGGAAAAATAGTTTTAACAGAGAGCGAATAGGGAAATGGTTGGAAATAACACTGGTTTGTAATGGGCTGTAATAAATGATTATATCAGAGGTAGTGGGATAGCGACCAAATCTTCCTGGCTTCCAGGGACTGTGCCAGCTTCAAAGATTTGCTCCTGGAGAAAACAATAGTCCCTGGCAGCGCCATGTGTTGTTGTTTTTTCCCCGCAATCCTTTTTTTACAGGCATTTTTTTAATTAAAACACAATATAATGAGATCCAATCCTAATATTACTAACACAAATACCCATGATGAGAATGTGCTGAGATGGGGCCATCATTGCCAGCCAACAGGATGACTGGCAGGAACAAATCCAAACTTTTCATGTCACATTTTCCTATCAGTGTTGCTCAATGGTTCAGGCATTGTTCAGATGGAGTGGACACAGCACTAGTTGTCATCTCATAGCAAAAGATCAATATAATATAAGTCTTATTGTATAACTACAGTGCGGGACATTAATCTCCCACTGTATACCACAGTATCACATGTGGTATACTATAACTATAGTACATTATTTACAGCATTCTTCTTTATATATAGGCTGTAGGACAGTACCACGTCTCGTATCTTATAACTACATTACCTTACACTAATGCTTTTCTTCATATATAAACCATAGCACAGTATCAGCTCTCATAACTGTTATCTACAGCACCGCAATGACCACCGTTCTTCTGTTTTATACCCTGACGTGAGCATAGTACCTCTAATTATATCCTATAATAATATTATTGTGCACTAATTTTTCTCTTTATATATTCCAACCATAGCACAGTATCTCTTTTCATATCCTATAGTGTCATTGTGGTACACACATTTTCTGCAATATACATACATCATAGCACAGTACGTCTTATATCCTATATCATATTATTGTCTACTAATTTTCACTTTATATATACTCACAATATCACAGTGGCCCTTCACATATCTAATAATTACATTAATGTGCACTAATTTTTCCCTTTATATATACACCATAGCACAGTACCACTTTTCATATCCTATAGTCATAAAATAGTGTACCAATTTATTGTGCTTGCTGATTTAGTGTCATATTCCGTGACATTTTACAGACATCATTATCACTGCCCCCATCGGGATCACAATCTGAACTCCCTGTCCTGTGCCTTTGGAGTATATATATAAATATAGACAAGTGGTCAAAATTGTTGGTACCCCTCGTTTAATAACAGAAAAACCCACAGTGGTGACAGAAATACAGTAACTTGAATTTGACAAAACTAATAATAAATCAAAAATCTATGAAAATGAACAAATGAAAGTCAGACATTGCTTTTCACCCATGCTTCCACCACAGACATATTATTATTATTATTCATTTTTATAGCGCCATTTATTCCAATTAAAAAAAATAAAACTCACGACATAGGCCTGGACAGAAATGATGGGTACCCTTAACTTAATATTTTGTTATGCAACCTTTTGAGGCAATTACTGCAATCAAACGATTCCTGTAAGGCCTCTTTCACACATCCGGTGTGCGCCTGACG
>VIAB01000184.1:6593-24270 GCA_009801035.1 Oophaga pumilio
CAAGTAGCATTTTGGATGCAGAGTATTTTCGCTGCGTCCAAAAATGCTGCATTCTACATTACAAGCACAATGGATTGGATTTATAGAAATCTCATGCCTACTGTGCTTCTTAACACTGTATAAACTGACATGCTGTTTGGGTTCCCGAGCTACAGCATGTTAAATTCTGTAGGAGAGATGCTTGTCTACCTTGCTTACTTTCCCTGTATAGACTGCCATTAGATGAGTTAAATCCACATAGTTCTAAAAGACAAATAAGTTATGTAGAAAGCAGTGTTTTTGACACAGTGACAATACGCTGCTTACAAAACGCTACTATTCCTGATTGTGGGCACGTAGACTGATGTTCCTGTGTCCACGGTGCACAACATAATCAAGAAGTTTACAACCCATGGCTCTGTAGCTAATCTCCCTGGACGTGGACGGCAGAGAAAAAAGCTGATGAAAATTTGCAACGCAGGATAGTGCTGATGGTGGATTAGTAGCCTCAATAAAGTCCCAAAGAAATTCAAGCTGTCCTACAGCCTCAGGGTGCATCAGTGTCAGACGAACTATCTGTCAAGTTTTGAGTGAAACGCTAAGGCAGGAGACTCAGGAGGACCCAACAGGCATAAAAAAGATAGACTGCAGTTTGCCAAAATGTAAGTGAGTATGGCAAAATCCTTCTGAGAAAGCATTTTGGACAGATGTGATCAAAATATAGCTTTTTGGTAAATCTCATAATTCTACTGTTTTTTCTTGAAAATTTAATCAGTCCTACAAAAGAAAAGAACACAGAACCTACAGTCAAATATGGTGGAGGTTCAAAGATGTTTTGGGGTTGTTTTGCTACCTCTGGTACTAGGTGGCTAACTGTGTGTGAGACATCATGATATCTGAAGATTACTAAAGGATTTTGGGTCGTAATGTAGTGTCCAGTGTCAGAAAGCTGGGTTTGTGTCCTAGGTCATGGGTCTTCCAGCAGGACAATGACCCAATAAATACTTCAAGAAGCCCCCAGAAATGGATGGAAACAAAGCGATGGAGCGTTCTCAAGTGGCCAGCAATGAGTTCAAATCTTTATTCCATTGAACATCTGTGGAGAGATCTTAAAATTGTTGTTGGGAGAAGGCACCTTCAAATATGAGAGACCTGGAGCAGGTTGCAAAAGAAGAATGCTACAAAATTACAGTTAAGAGGTGTAAGAAGCGTGTTTAGGCCATGGACTGTATGAGTTTCACTCCTATTTCTTAGTTTTGGGTCCGGAGTTCTACTTTTTTTTTCTACTCAGTCCCAAAAAAAACACTTTTCAATGTAGCAAGCTTTAAGTTTGAGGATAACGAAAAACCTATGGAGCGATATATACATGTTTAACAAACTGGGGAGAACCCCAAATAAACCCTCACAAGAAGGCTTTAAAATTTAACTTTTCATTTTTATCTTAAATGTGAACAATTTAGGGTACAAAATTCAGTTCTTAATCTGCCTAAATTATTTTTATATTAAAGTGCTTACTGCGCTCTGTAATGGTATAGTGCCTAGCACCCTGGGATGCTACCACTTAACTGGCAGAACAGGACAGTGTATTTAGCCCACTAGTACCCCCCAACTTGTTTCAGCGCATTAGTGGCGTCATCAGGGAATGGGACACAGGTTTGAAGATGTGTGTTCTATCTGTGACAAAACATGGATAAAATTATTAAGTGAAAAACTGACGTCTGAAAGAGCCCTAACCCTCACTTGAGAGATACATGAATGGCCCAGTTGTTTCATGTGCTCCCATGATTAGATAATCATAAAATTACGTCAAAATAACGTTGTTCTTGATATTATTAAAAGCAGATTGTAAATTTTCTTTTTGTAAATGTAACATTACATACAAAAAATTACTGAAATACCCTGGTTTTTACACTGAACACTAAGCCAACATAGTTTCTGCAGATTGTTGTTCAGGTTTTGCTGTTCAGACTGGGACAGGATTAGCAGAGTTATCTCGTCATTCTTGGAGAATGGTGGATTATAGGAGAGATGACATTTCTATTGTAAAGCAAGGCATTGCAGCAATGATACCTAGTGAAGAGATTATACTCCATTTTACCCTTACACTGCTATATTATAGGAACTCTCACAAGGATGCCTGCTTCACTATAATCTTGCAGTCTTAATAGGCTGACGATCATCCGATGAAAGCAAAATACTCGTCCGTTGCGTGAAATTATCTTTTGTCATTCACAAAAGGTCAACATTCTCGGCAGCACATCCTACTGTGTAAACAGGACTCGTGCTGCCGAGAACAATAGCAGACTATTACAGATAGTTCATGGTGGATTGTTAAGCTCAGTCAGCCTGTGTAAATAGGCTATTAAACGACCCGCATTTGGTAAATATTTACCGACTGGCGGTCGTTTAATGCCGCTGGACAGGTGATATAAGCCCACATGTAGCCTATAGACAGATCTCTGTCTATTTACTCCCATTCACTACAGCTACCATAGAGCACACAAAGCCTGCTGCATTGGCAATAGAGGCAATGCAGGAAGCATGTGTATCTGGATTAGCTGCAATTCTGTTGATAACCTCTAAACAAGAGTGGCACTGTTTCTGGAAGAGAAAAAAAAACAAAAAGCATTTTCTAACCTGAGATAACCTCTGTGACATATAAAAAGAGTATGTATGACGATGAAGTTGAAAAGACACAGAACAGAAGCCTATAGACCCTTACTTTGATTGATTCTGCAGACGGATCAATAGTGCACCATGCTATGCTATTGATCCACATGAAAAATCAATAAGAGTGCACTAGTCAGACACATTTCTTTAAACCAGTGTCAACCAGGTACCGGATGCCATTCCAAAGGGAATGGATAAGACTGTCTCAGCCTTTAGTACACTTGGATCTAGATATATCATCTTGCTCTAACGAACTAAGTTCCATTTTTACTTTTTCAAAGAAAACCAATGTATCTGAATTCTCAAATTAGTATCTCCAACTTGTAGGTTGCAGTTGGTGCAAACCTACAACTACAATCTGTGAGTATTTGCAACAGTTGAAGACCAACAGATTAAAGATCATCAACCTCTACGTGAATAAAGGGTCTATGCCTCTCCAAAACATCTATCTCCTAGAAACTACATAGGTGAGAAATGTTATATGGGGGGGGGTTCCAACCGCTGAGACCCTCAATGACTGCTAATCCATTCAAAGTCAATGACAAGATTTAAAGAAGCACTCCTGCTATCAAAACTTGTATCATCTTAATACATTTCAATCATCATACTATACAGCACTGTCTACTTAGAATTTCTCATTTTGCTTTTCTACCCAGTTAATTCTTCTCTTTTCCATTAGGTCTATGATATCACATGATTAAAAACTGACTAGCTGAATCCTTCTAAGCTCTTTGTAAAAGCAGAAAGTCTCTTTTCTTAGCATGAGCCATCACTGTAAAAGTCCCTGGAAGGGGGGAGGGAGCAGGTGGGTCAGTAGATGAGGAGTGTGACTCGTGTAGGGAAAAAAGACTTCCTGTTTCTACATAGAGCAGAGAAAAGAAAAAGAGAAAAATTAACTGGGTAGAAAGGCAAAATGAGCAATTGTAAGTACACAGTGCTATATAATATGATGACTAATATATTAAGGTGATAAAAACTTTGATGGGAGGAGGAGTGATTCTTTAAGCTGGACATACACTCTAGATGGCCATTAGATGGCTGTTGGTTGAAAGATCGTGTGACCAACAGCCATCTCTGCCAACCCCTTTGAACACAGGAGCGCTCGTTTGGCCGAGTGCTCCTCTGTTCTCTATGAGAAAGCTGCTGACTGACACGTCTGAGGAAGCCGCCGACTGATACGTTTGAGAAAGCTGCCGACTGACACACCTGAGAAAGCCATCAACTAACACATCTGAGAAAGCCGCCGACTGACACACCTGAGAAAGCCATCAACAAACATATCTGAGAAAGCCGCCGACTGACACACCTGAGAAAGCTGCTGATTGACATGTCTGAGACAGCTGCCAATTGACATGTCTGAAAAAGCTGCCGACTGACATGTCTGAGAAAGCTGCCAATTGACATGTCTGAGAAAGCTGCCGACTGACATGTCTGAGAAAGCTGCCGACTGACATGTCTGAGAAAGCTGCCGACTGAAATGTCTGAGAAAGCTGCCGATTGACATGTCTGAGAAATCTGCCAATTGACATGTCTGAGAAAGCTGCCAACTGACACGTATGAGAGAAAGCCGCCGACTGACACGTATGAGAGAAAGCCGCCGATTGACACGACTGAGAAAGCCACCAACTGACAGCCGGTGGCTTATTACAGTAAGAACAATGTGATCGGCGGTCCACAATCGGACATGTCCAACCTACATCACTCCCGACCATCAGCCGGCTGACGTCTCCATACATATTAGACCTTCGGCTAAACCCAGACGACATACAGTGGGTACGGAAAGTATTCAGACCCCTTTAAAATGTTCACTCTTTGTTTCATTGCAGCCATTTGGTAAATTGAAAAAAGTTCATTTTTTTCTCATTAATGTACACTCTGTACCCCATCTTGGCTGAAAAAAAACAGAAATGTAGAAGTTTTTGCAAATTTATATAAAAAAAACCAACCTGAAATATCACATGGCCATAAGTATTCAGACCCTTTGCTCAGTATTGAGTAGTAGCACCTTTTGAGCTAGTACAGCCATGAGTCTTCTTGGGAATGATGCAACAAGTTTTTCACCCCTGGATTTGGGGATCCTCTGCCATTCTTCCTTGCAGATCCTCTCCAGTTCCGTCAGGTTGGATGGTGAACGTTGGTGGACAGCCTTTTTCAGGTCTCTCCAGAGATGCTCAATTGGGTTTAGGTCAGGACTCTGGCTGGGCCAGTCAAGAATGGTCACAGAGTTGTTCTGAAGCCACTCCTTTGCTATTTTAGCTGTGTGCTTAGGGTCATTGTCTTGTTGGAAGGTGAACCTTCGGTCAAGTCTGAGGTCCAGAGCACTCTGGAAGAGGTTTTCATCCAAGATATCTCTGTACTTGGTCGCATTCATGTTTCCTTCAATTGCAACCAGTCGTCCTGTTCCTGCAGCTGAAAAACACCCCCATAGCATGATGCTGCCTCCACCATGTTTCACTGTTGGGATTGTATTGGGCAGGTGGTGAGCAGTGCCTAGTTTTCTCCACACATACAGCTTAGAATTATCACCAAAAAATTCTATCTTCGTCTCATCAGACCAGAGAATCTTATTTCTCATAGTCTGGGAGTCCTTCATGTGCTTTTTTAGCAAATTTTATGTGGGTTTTCATATGTCTGGCACTGAGGAGAGGCTTACGTCAGGCCACTCTGCCATAAAGCCCAGACTGGTGGAGGGCTGCAGAGCTAGTTGACTTTTTGGAACTTTCTCCCATCTCCCTACTACATCTGCGGAGTTCAGCCACAGTGATCTTGGGGTTCTTCTTGACCTCTCTCACCAAGGCTCTTCTCCCACGATTTCTCAGTGTGGCTGGACGACCAGGTCTAGGAAGACGTCTGGTGGTCCCAAACTTCTCCCATTTAAGTATTATGGATGCGACTGTGCTCTTAGGAACCTTGAGTACTGCAGAAATTCTTTTGTAACCTTGGCCAGATGTGTGCCTTGCCACAATTCTGTCTCTGAGCTCCTTGGCCAGTTCCTTTGACCTCATGATTCTCATTTGGTCTGACATGCACTGTGAGCTGTGCGGTCTTATATAGACAGGTGTGCACCTTTACAAATCAAGTCCTATCAGTTTAATTAAACACAGCTGGACTCAAATGAAAGTAGAACCATCTCAAGGAGGATCACAAGGAAATGGAGAGCATGTGACATAAATATGAGTGTCAGAGCAAAGGGTCTGAATACTTATGACCATGTGATATTTCAGCTTTTTTTTAATAAATTAGCAAAATTTTCTACATTTCTGTTTTATTTCAGTCAAGATGGGGTGCAGAGTGTACATTAATGAGAAAAAAATGAACTTTTTTGAATTTACCAACTGGCTGAAATGATACAAATAGTGAAAAATTTAAAGGGGTCTTAATACTTTCCGTATCCACTGTAAGTCTAATGTGTATAGCCCGCTTTAGACAGAAGAATCAGTGAGCATGCTTGACTGCTGCTTCAATCAACCCCATCATGAGGTCCCCTGGGGAAAATGAGAACTGACGTCCCCCATTCTAGCAGTTGTGGGTTCCCAGGATATACTAGATGGGCAGTATTAGGAATAATGCTCTTTTTATTGGTTATTACTTTTTTAGGCATCCTTATAATACCCTTATAGGGATGCCCATCCCAGGCTGGCGGTGAAAACTGTATATGGACAGGAGAGGGAATACATTAGATGCAGGAAAAACTGGTGGCAAAAATGAAGGAATGAAGGTCTGGAATTATTTTTTTATTTAACCTTATCTATAAAGAATGGACAAAAAAAACTGTTTACTCATTTTGGATCGTGTAAAAGAGACTTGGATGCAGAATATAATATTCAAGGTAAAATAATAACAGAAACAGTGAGAGGCAAGCAAAAGCCTTTGTATTATTTGGGACAGTGGAGATGCACACAGAACAGTCAGAAGATTAAATTAAGTATTATATCTGCTGACCCCATTGCCATGGTTACCGGACAGCAGAAAATATTAATCAAGGCAACCTTTTCAGAGGATGGTAGTGGAAATAAACCTGATAAATAAAAAATATATATTTATGGAGCCAGCGTAGCCTCCACTGTTATGGGCTGGGGAACATTATGCTTCCGAATTCTGGGGTTTCAGTGATAAGAAGCATTTACAAATTCTAAAAAAATGTTATAACAAAGGACCAGAACATCCTTAAAAGCCCAGCGTGTATTTTTTTTCTAAATTGCAATGAAACATTAGGGACCCTGTTCATTCTTGCATTTGTGCATTTTTTCTTTACAAAAACGGTTCTAATAGTGACTTTTTTTTACATGCACTTATTCGCTATTAAATTTGTGCCTTTTTTATAATAAACTTTACTTGGATTCATCTGCTCTTTTTGTTTTTAATTCGGCATTATTGGCGACGTTTTACTTATCCAGATGTTTTAGCCAATTCATCATGTCATGTCACAAGTAAGTAGGATCTGTTACCCGCCAGAGAAAATGCTTACAAAAATACAAACATAGGCATTGCAACATAAAAACGACTTGGTGTTCATCTGTTTCATCTTTTGAGCTTTTTTTGATAACCACTGTAGGTTTCCAAAACCACATAGTGGCTAAAAGAAGTGACCGAATAATTCTCCAGATGCCTCTTATTGTATCCTACTAATCCTTGCCATATGAAGCCCCTACAACCTTGCTTGTCCCATGATGAAGCTGGCTGGCGAAACCCAAGGTCTCGTAGAAACTAATGTGCTGCATATCTGAAATATTCTTTATATGTTTTTAATAAATTTATTTGTGCGAGTGTAATAAATTTGAATTGAAAACAAATTGTTCTTCAAGGCGGCTGTATGTCCAATTGTCTTTTAAAGACTTGTGCACACGAGCGTAAAAATTTGAAAAATACAATCTGTCATATTAGTGAATAGTGCTTATCCCCATGTTATTTAATGAGGCCATGCACATGTTTGATTTTTTCCTCTGACCGAGTGGTCTAAGGAAAAAAATTGAAGCATGCACGATTTGCCTCTGATAATTTTTATCGTACTCGGCCATTCACGTCTATGGGTCCATGTACAACATTGGACTGCACTCGGATGACATTCAAGTGTGGTCCAATTTTCACAGACAGACTGAATGCAGAAGAAACCTTTTTTTTTTCCTCTCCATCTCTGAGAAAATTTTAGCACGTTCTGATCAAACTTTTATCAGAGTCTGATCACCGATTGATCAGTGTGAATAGAATAATCGAGGCAATTGTCTCAGATGAGAGAAAAACGGTTGTTTGACCCCAGCCTTAGTAGAACACTTGATAGTATTGCGGGCAGTGATTACTTGTGGAACTACTGGTCTTGACAGGACTGACAGCAACATTATTGGATGAAGCACCTCGCTACTAGAAGAGTGACGACGAGGGAGGATTCTAGATGATGTGGATTTTGCTCTAAAGATGCGGAAAAGTTGTATTTATTCCCTTGTAATCCGTTGGGTCTAAGATCTCTTCTTCATGACATAAAGACGCCATTTTAAAGACCTCTTAATATCGATCACATCACTCGGGCACGGTGAACTTAGAATTCCTCAAGGAGTTAAAATTTAGCTAAAGAACAAAGCGCATCAATTAATAGGAGGCGAGAACAATAGGAAAACTCTCCATATTCTGGAAGGACAAAGTAGAGCGGAAATGAATGTGTTGTCAGAGCAAAGCGCTGACTTATTTTTTACCATTCCTCTTGGCAGAAAGGTAATATAAATAAAGATAAGTCTGCCTAGTTTCAGGGAAATGTGCGGTTAGTTTACAGCATGGTGCACTGCCGTTCTGCTATCATAATACCTCAAGTTAATGATCCAATTATTTAAAAGAAGTTCCCCCCCAAAAAATAGGACATGTGCTTCTTATTGCCTTGAGCAACAAATCCAGCTGCATTTTGCCTTTTCCAAAAAAGATAAATTTCACAGGGTTTTTTTGGGGGAGAAAAGCCATATCCCGTGATCCCATGACTCCGGTCGGAAGAATGTGATCAACAAAACGGTATTGGATCCATAAATTTAGGGTTTTGACAGCGAGACACGTGATTGCAACTATGATTTTAATAACTCAAGTTCATCTCTCTTGAAATATCTTCATATGTTCTCACTTTCCCTCGCCCTCCCTTCCTGCAGACTTACCATCATTTCTGGATACAGAAGTGATTAACAGGCGCGGGGCCTTGGCCGGTTCAGGCCAGCTGTGCCATAGAAATTGTCAGCAATGACCAGGAGCACTCAGAGAAACAATTGAATTTCTAGCACATTGCCATCATGGTTGATATATTCTTTCAAGGTCATTACCCAAGGCTGGGAAGGTCATATGATTAACGAGTGACAGACCCAATGAGACCTCATGTGCGTAAGGGTCCTTCTTTTAATTAGAGAGGGATTGTGGAAAAGTCAGGGTTGCAAAACAGAAAGTGGGGGCCCTGCTTCCCAAATAGTAAATATGTGAAGGAAGACATCTAAATAAGGGTCACCGAAACAAATTTGGTGTTGCCCGTATTTACGAACCTATGCAGGTGGAAATGCGATCAACCAGCGCGCCCTGTATTATATTATTTTCATCATTATGCAGGTTACATATGGATACATCTATAAAACAAATAAATGAAGAAAAAAAGGAAGAGATATAATTGTTAATGACTCAGCTGTTGAAATTGAATATTCGGAATCTGTTTCTAGTTCTCCGTCACATCGACCAAGGGGGAACGCTTATTGAATTTGCCCTGAGAATATGCACATTTATGGACTGTGCAGCGAAGTGAGATACGTTATAGACGCGTTAAGGTGGACAAACCTAAGGGACTGAAATCCAGTAATTCTAATGCCAATACTGATCCATCTTGACATTGTCGTGTTTCTTTAGCATCAATATTAGCACCGGGAGTTAAACAGAAAAAAATAAAAAACAAGTCGCCGTCACCTGGGATAAGAGTGATTCACTAGTGAAGAGGTCACAAATATATATTTTAAGATATGCAAAAAAAAAACAAATATATATACAGTATATGTATATAATAAGTGAAAAAATATATTAAATATATAACTGAAAAAACAATAGTCTAATACAAAGATGAAAAGAATGGAAAAAGTGAAATATATTTGATAACATAGTGTATAATGCACAGTCTCTGGGGGCACTGAGTAGCATATCGCTCAATCCCCAGTGACCTGAGCACAATAGATTGCCCAGGCTACGATGCCCAAATTAAGCCAAAAACTATTGTACTCTTTTTTTTATATCTGTTTTAGGATTTTCATGATTTGGATACATCAAAGAGTTTCCAAAGCATTTGTAACCATACAATTTTTAAGGGTGCAGCTGTATTTTAACACATCCGGACAATGTTCTGGGGTGTAAAACAACTTCAGGTTGTTTTTTGAGCCACCACCATCACTGTCAATGTATGATATACTGTCATGTCCAAAAGTGTTGGCTCCTTTGATATTGTACCAGAAAATGAATTATTTATCAAAGGAAGTTATTGAAATTACACATTTTGTTATACACATGTGCATTTCCTTTGTATGCATTGGAACAACACAAAAAAAAAACAGAGAAAAAGGCATCATTTCACACAAACCCCCAAAATGGGCCAGATAAAATTGTTGTCATCTTTCCAAAATTGTGGGTAAACAACTTTGTTTCAAGCATGTGATGCTCATTCACACTCACCTGTTTGAAAATCACATCTAAAACTAGATAAAAAGGGGAGAAGTTGACTCAATCTTTGCATTCTGTGTCTGTGTGTGCCATATTAAGCATGGAGAACAGAAAGAGGAGAAGAGAACGGTATGAGGACTTGAGAACCAAAACAGTTGAACAATATCAAAAGGGTTACAAGTCCATCTCCAAAGATCTTGATGTTACTTTGTCCACAATGCACAACATAATCAAGAAGTTTAAAACCCATGGCAATGTAGCAAATCTCCCTGGACTTGGACGGCAGAGAAAAATTGATGAAAGGTTGCAAAGCAGGATAGTCAATAGTCTGGATGGAGGATAAGCAGCCCCAATCAAGATCCAAAGAAATTAAAGCTGTCCTGCAGGCTCAAGGTACATCAGTGTTAGTGTGAACTATCCGTCGACATTTGAATGAAACGCAATGGCCGGAGACCCAGGAGGATCCCACTGCTGACAAAGAGACATAAAAAAGCTAGACTACAGCTTGCCAAAATGTACATGAGTAAGCCAAAATCCTTCTGGGAAAACATCTTGTGGACAGATGAGACCAATATAGAGCTTTTTGGTAAAGCACATCATTCTACTGTATGCCAAAAACAGAATGAAGCTTAGGTCATGGGTCTTCGTCCAGGACAATGACCCCAAGCATACTTCAAGAATCACCCAGAAATGGATCGAAACAAAACGCTGGAGAATTCTGAAGTGGCAAGTAATGAGTCCAGATTTAATTCCCATTGAACATCTGTGGAGAGATATTAAAATTGCTGTTGGGAGAAGGCGCCTTCAAATATGAGAGACCTGGGGCAGTTTGCAAAAGAAGAGTGGCCCGAAATTCTAGTTGAGAAGTGTAGGAAGCTGGTTGATGGTTATAGGAAGCGACTGATTGCAATTATTTATTCATAAGGATATGCAATCAAATGTTAAGATAAGGATGCCAACAATTTTGGTTGGACAGCCAATCAATAATCAATATGCCGTAAATGTCTCTAGTGGAAAAAAAAAGAACATCTAATGAATTGCAAAAAATTCTTGTGTAATATAAAAGTACTTAGTGGTGGTATAGTAAGGCCTCATTCACAGGTTCTATTTTTCCACATTTGAGAAAAATGGACCGATTTTTTTGGATCAGACTTTGATCAGAGTGTTGTTCCAATGTCATCAGTGAAGAAAACAAAGTTTCTCCACTTTCTCCATTCTGTCAGTCCAAGAAAAATGGACTATACTCATATGTTATCTGAGTGCTGTCCAGTCTTTTCACAGACTCATTAACTTGCGTTGCTGATTGCATTGCAGGATCAAAACTGAACATGTCTACGCAATTTTCCGCAGACTGCGTGGTCCGCGAAAAATCACCGACATGTGAATGGCCCCATAGACTATTACAGGTATCACCGACATGTGAATGGCCCCATAGACTATTACAGGTATGAGTGAAAACAACAGATAGAACTCGTATGCAAAACTCGGACGTCAGATTGAAGCCTAAAGTTAATTTTTATATCAGGCCAACGACTAAATGGGATTAATAAATGGAAACCACGTTTGTAAACCACAAAGTGAGTAGTTGTCACTTCCCCACCCCTATGCATCTTGGCAGTGAAAACTTAAGACCCCTCGTACACATTAGACTAGAGTTGGCTTAGTCCGCTGATATCAGTCGACAGTCTAATATGATGCTGATGTCTGGGGAGATATGGATTTGTTCGATTTTCATGGGCTGATCTTTTTGTTCTCCCCCAAGATAAGCCGCTGCCTGCAGAGTGTCATAGAGTACACAGTGCTTGGACGATCCGAGATTTCCTATGTATGGGGGAATTGGGGAGATAGCTGCTGGTTGAACAATGTTTCAGCTGACAGGTATCTTATGTGCATGGAGGCCTTAAAAGGGGGGAAGTGGACCCCAAAACGCTGAAATACCTAACATAATCATCAGAACAAGTACAAACCCTCCCCAGGTCCAGCGATGAATCTCCGCCACTGCTCCGATCTCAGTGTTTTGGCTGCAGTGGTGACGTTGCGTCATCAAGGATCTCAGCGGCTAGATCGAGGTAGGTGGCACGAGCTGCTGGTGTGCTCGACTGGGGTGACTGGAGATATAATGCACATTAAAATGCATATCAATTAAAAATATAGATATAGAGATAGTCTAAAAAAATGAAAGATTCAGGAAAACCTGCATTGAGCTGAATAAAGCCGAGCGAGTAGCACAGAGTGTGACCCTAAAAGAATACGTGAGCAAAGAACTCTCAGGGAATTCACAGGCAGCTGTGTATCCGATCTCCGAGGCACTTGATTCATGCCAGCTACTCCCAGCGCGTCCTTTTATGTTCCTAGTATTGCACAAATCTCTCCCTGGTGCCCACTCTCTGATGATAGATTTCTATCCTTCTCCAGCCTATTCTTTCCCCCAATACTTTTGTGATTATAGAGATCGCTGCCATTAGCAAAAACTCTCCACGAATATGAGGTACAGAAATCCTTCTACGTTTTATAGGGCCTTTTTTTTTTTTAAGAAAACGGATTCATCATATCGGAAAAAGAATAACTAGAAGATATTTCTTTGCTGGTTGAAAAAAAAATCCAATTTAACATGAGGTAAAAATATAGTTTAGGGCTATTTAGGCATAAAAAACGGCAATGATTCTTATTAAAGAGCAATTACATACACACTAATTGCATAATGGCCAGGGGCCAAAAAATGGGACAACTCAGCTGGGTGGCATTTTGTAACATTAATTCTTCAGTTCCCCTAAATAGGAGTGAAAGGGAAAGAGATCCCATAGAGAGGAGCAGGGGCGTACAAAGAGGTGAGGGGCTCCCATAGCTAGCCGAGGGTTATAAACGGAGCCCGTCTTGGTGCTGGTTAAGACCACCACAGCCAGAGCATACTGAGACAGCGGGACTTGTCGACTTGTTTGCCACCATCGCCTTCCCATGAATCCTGGGTCTCTCAGCACACCTGATACTTGTTAGACCTGGTCTGGGCCCCCTTCTCTCCAGGTGCCATGGTCTACCCTTAAGGATACACCAAGGACTAAGATGTATGAACTCAGAACAGCAGTTCTGGCATTTGAGCAAATGGTCCCAAACCAGGCCTATTAAAAAAGAGAATATATTTATAAATGCAGTATCTATCTCTCTATTATCTATATATCCTAATATGTATCTTACTATCTATCTGTTTTGTAACCTTTCTATTTGCAGTATCTACCTGTAAATCTTTATATCAATTATTTCACCGTTCTGGAGTGCCACAATAAAGCCGTCCATACACATTAGATAGCTGTTGGCTAAACGATGCCATCTCAGCAGATTCTCTCATACACAGGAGCGAGCGCTCCTGTGTTCTCTATGAGAAAGCTGCCGACTGACCCATCGGCCATCGGCGTGCCGCTCATCTCGGAGAGAACAATGCAATTAGCAGCTTCAAATGGGACATTTTCCGACCATCAGTCAGCCGCTGCCCCCATACACAATAAACCATTGGCTGAACCCGTTGATATTGGCGGGTTCAGCTGACTTTAGTCTAATGAGTACGGGGGACTTTAATTTTATACTATTTTACAAATCTATAGTTGGTAAATGAGTTAATCTTTTCGGAATGTTTTTGCACATCACTACAGAACATTTAGTAAATATGCAATAATAACAATGATAATACTATCCAATATCGCCCTTTACACCCCCCACACCGAGCTGAGGTTAGAGACGCACATCCATGTGAACATATTTACAGCGAGTGGTCATTTCGTATAAACGTGTCTTAATAATTTTGCTCCATTTACTGTCCTAATTGTTGAAGTTGTGGATCCGAAATATGAATCTAAATTTACTACTTTTTTTTGTTCATTTATCTCAAAATTTAGAGGCCGGCAATTAATTTTCTTAAATAAATCATTCTTTTATTTTAAAGCCCTATCTGCTCCTAACCATCTCATTAACTATTAACAGGAAAAACATTAATTTCAAATTGTTTTCCCACTGGGGGGATTGGCCGGCCCTGCACCTTTCCGCACATTGTTGAATTTGCGATTAGTTGAACATCTAATGGGAAGAAGCTAGCAGTGGCCTCACACGCCGGCTAAAATTAACAATAGCCTGTTCTGTCTAATGGAGAGCTTTAAAAACCTAAATTATGTCAGTCTCCGCACAGCACTCTCCTTCTCTATTATCTCCCTCCAGGTCAGCATTCTGCCTAGCCATCTTTGTGTTACATTTCTGAGATTGCATCGTGGGCTCCTGCATTTTGCTGTATTGTCAGGGCACAACAGATCTCCCTGGGATCTGGAAGGCCCTAGTGTGCTGTTTTTGAGTCATAGGTAATTAACACAATGAAAGCGTTTGAGGAATAGAAAGAGGCCGGAGAGTGTGTGCCGCCTTGGATGCTGTGAAGTCTTAAGTTCACAGATAAGTCTGTGTGTGCAATTTTTAAGAAGTGTCTACGCCAAGGCGGGCGCTCTGGACTTGACCTTGTCTCAAGTCCAGATTTTGCATTCTCTGATTTCTATCTCTTTCAAATCTCCATTCCTTCCTTCCTCGTTCCCCCCAAAACTAGCTCCTAGTGAATGAATAGGTAGAAGAGCCCCCCTCCCTCTCACGTTGTCTGACCATTTCCCTGAGCCATCTCCTACCGTGTAAGATAATAGGCACAAGTGAGAACAATGAGAGTCACAGAGATTGAACACAAAAGAGAAGAGGCCGTTACTGCAATGCCAGTAATTAAAGAGACTGTTTCAAGGTTGCTGGGGTAAAAGCCATATCGTTTTTATATACCCTTGATCATTTGGAACAGCGTAAATGGGAGACATTTACTCGTATCACCATTGTCTTCAATTGAATTCTCTCGTTGATAACAAGAAAGGCAGAAAAGCGGAAAAAACAAACAACAAAACAACAAGGAAACAATGTGTCGTGTTTGATATGTACGCCCAATACTTTAAACAAAATACACAATGTGTCTTGTCATGTTGGGCTTTAATAATAACATAATGGC
This sequence comes from Oophaga pumilio, assembly GCA_009801035.1. Lineage (NCBI taxonomy): Eukaryota > Metazoa > Chordata > Amphibia > Anura > Dendrobatidae > Oophaga > Oophaga pumilio. The sequence goes on from VIAB01000184.1 coordinate 21,916, forward strand.
TAGTAATTAAGGAGATGTGGCATCGTGTGCTGAATACCATTTTACAATAGCCTTAACCTTTGTGATACCATAGGGAGCAGTGCACATTATAAGGCACGGTGGTTAGCATTGGGCTTTGACCTGAGGGCTTCTTCATCATCTCCCTATGGACATTCATAGGTTTCCTCTACCTCTTTCTCCAGTCCCCTCCCAAAAAAAAAACATTTTGGAAGGTCAACTGGCTACCCAAGAAAATATCCATCGTCTGACTGTGCGTGATTGACATGGAGAAATTAGATCATATCGCCGGGGGGCAGAATGAGGTTACACATAGAGGAGGGGAATATGTTGACACAGCCTGAAGTTTTAGATGTATAAATAAATGCAATAAATCAAAATATCCTTAGGTTTGCGTCACCAGTGCGTAGTGTGAACACTATTCCAACCTGGTTGTCCATATTGGTGATACATGCTTATGTCTGCACAGAGTGTTGTGAGGCAGCAAAGTTCTTGCATCTTATCACTATGGCCAGCAGGGTTTAATACAAGTTAGGAGGCCTATATGCACCTATAAATATGTTCCCATCACCGATTTATGCTATTTTAAATGGATGTTTCATCACCGGTTCTATATGAATTATGAAACCAACTGGAATATCTTACCCATTCCTAATTTACTGCAAGGTGTCCTTTTCTTATAGGGTTTTTCCACCTTCTACTTCTGTTGATGACTACGGTACTTGTTATAATAACCTTTTCACTAGCATTGGCTCCTCTGCATCTTACAAAGCAGCAGAGCAGTAGCAAAGGGGACAGAAATTGCAGTTGAACCCAGGTAATAGTGTCTATGGGGGTCCAATGGCTTCTCTGCAACTAAAAGGGTTATTCTTATCTTTATCTTTTGGAGCACACAGCTCCTCTTCCTCCTGGCTTACGACTTCCTGGGGAAAGCTCCTGAAGAATGATAGTTTCGACCAGCAGCATGGCTGAGATGCTAGCCTGCATTGCATGCTTTCCAAAGCAGATAGCATTGCTCCGCAGTATCGTTGGAACACAGGGGCATTGAAGCTGTGTGGACCCAGAAATTGTACCAGCTTCAGAGCAGTGCTTGCAAGCTCTATAGCAAAGGACCACCTCTGATACACTATGGAAATAGCCAGTAACCTAGGCAATGAGCAAGAAGCTATAGATGAAAATTCCTTGCATTCTCAGAGGATTTTTAATAAGAAGTAAATTGGAAAGTTGATTTTCTTTTACAAGTACTTTTCAATTTTACTCAAGAGACCCCTTTTATTACAAAAAGCACACAATTGATGGAGTATCCAATTTTATATTGTGCATTTGTAAGGAAGAAGACCGGGCTGCGGGTGCCGACAGAGCACAGGGTCCGGAACTGATGGGGCCACGCCCAAGGTGGCAGGGGGAAGGAAATTGAGGACGGAGAGCACCCATGGCCTGCAGGGAGGGGGCTTGATGAGTGTAGCAGGGAAGAGGAGTTTTGCGCGGTAAGACAGAGTTCACGCTGGGGAGAAGTAAGAGGGAAGACCTGTGGCGTGCGAGTAGAGTTAGTCGGAGCGGCAGTGAGAGGACACGAGTGCAAAGACAGAGCGGGGAATCGTTGTGTGAGACTCCTGATTGCAGAGAACGTTGAGAGGGAGATATTTGCGCGAGACTCCCGATTGCAGAGCACGTTGAGCGGGAGATATTTGCGCGAGACTCCTGATTGCAGAGCACGTTGAGAGGGAGATTGTCGTGCGACACTCCTGACCGCAGAGTGTGCCGAACAGGAGATTGTTGTGAAAAGCTCCCGGTTGCAGAGCAGTGTGAGGGACTAGGGGCTCAGTGGGTTTAACCGGTGACCGCCCGTTGCCGCCAGAAGAGGAAAGACTAATCTGTTAGGCGGGGAAGCCTGAAGATTTTAGCACCGGCCTCAGCCAGCATCCAGCTTTCACCCCTGAGCACGTGACAAGCGTCAGACTCACGATAAGTGGAACAGAAATTCTCATAAACTGTCTCAAGTTACTCAGTTCTTTTGTGATTCCTAGCGTAAATCTGATTTACCTCCCTGTTGCTCCCTGCGATTTCTCCCTGTAATCATTAAATCAAACTACTGTTACCCCTGTTAACCCTTGCTCTGTGTTTCTGTGTGGCTGCATCCGATTTCCAGCATTACATTTGGTGTAGTCGGCAGGATGCAGTCTTTGGACACAGATGCAGCAGACCAATCCACTGCGTGTGCCCCAAGGTCCAGCTTGCCATTGAGGGCCATGCTCACTAATCTCCCAAAATTCACGGAGAGTAATATAATGCTGTGGGACTGGACCGAGAGGTGTAAAGCCCCCATCACACTAAGCGAGATCGCTAGCAAGATCGCTG
>VIAB01000184.1:75376-87771 GCA_009801035.1 Oophaga pumilio
GCGGCCTCATGTCCGGAGCCTGATGTCCGCAGGCTGATGTCCGGGACCTGTCGATCATTGCCAGCTGTCCGGAGTCCGATGCCAGTGTTCTGATGTTCTACCTGAGATCCGAATCCTGATGTCCTTGTGTCCTGCCTGAGACCTGATGTCCTGATATCCGGCTTGTGCCCTGATGACCTGATGTCCGACTCGAGTCCCGATGTCCTGATGTCCTACCTGATGTCCGGCTTGTGCTCTGATGTCGAGTCCATGTTCCGATGTCCAGTCCGTCTTCCGATGTCCAGTCCGTGTTCCCATGTCCAGTTCGTGCTCCGATGTCCAGTTTGTGCTCCAATGTCCAGTCCGTGTTCCGATGACCAGTCAGTATTCCGATGTCCCGTCCGTGTTCCGATGTCCTGTCCGTGTTCCGAAGTCCAGTCCGTGTTCCGATGTCCCGCCTGTGTCCAGATGTCCTGCCTGAGTCCAGATGTCTGTCCGTGTTCCGATGTCCAGCCTGTGTCCAGTTGTCCAGTTCCTGGTTCTGGTAGTCCAAGTTGTGCTCTTGAGCCGGTCCCGCTTGTGTTTCTGGATGGATTCCTCCTCTGTGGTTTCCAGGAGTCTCCAGCTCTGTTCCCCGGTGATGGTCCCGCCAGTGAGTCCTGGACCTGACCGGCCGATGCCCGATGCTGTAGTGCCAACGTTTCTGGACCTGTGCTATCCGTGTCTTGCTTATGCTCTGGTTTCCTGCTGGTTCCCTGGGGTCTTATTTGTCATGGCTCCTGCCGTTGTCTGAAGGCTGCCTGAGGTCAGTATCTGATGCTCTCGTGGTGTGCCTGTGCTACACCTGAGGTCTGAGAGAGAGGCCATCCTAGCATGCCCGTGCCAGATAACCTGGGACTGCATCAACCTGTGATGACCCTAGCCATCATCTGAAGTCTGCCTGAGGTCGGTGTCTGATGTTCTCCTGCTGAGCCTGCGCTACGTCCGAGGACTGAGAGAGAGGCCATCCTAGTATGCTCGTGCCAGACAACCCTGGACTACTTCAACCCGTGATGACCTAATGCCATCGTCTGAAGCTAGTTCGAGGTCGGTGTCTGATGTTCTCCTGCTGTGCCTGTGCTACGCCTGAGGCCTGAGAGAGAGGCCATCCTAGTATGCCCGTGCCAGATGACTCTGGACTGCGTCAACCCGTGATGACCTCTTGCTTCGCCTGTCAACCTGTGATGTGTTTCCTTCGTGATGTGCATATTCCGGAACCTGGTGCTTACATGTCTTTTGCTTTATTTAAGTAAACTTTATGTTTCTTCATACCTGAAGTTGTGCGGTGTCCTTTAGTCCTGCATATGGCCATCATGTCCAAAAGCTCAGCTGCCACAGACCTCGGTCGCTACCCTTCCCTAGTCCAGGTAGGCCCGGGTCCCCCCTGTGGTCCAGTAGGTCCACATTCCACAATCATCCTGGGACGCATACCCCGTAGTCGTTATGGTTCGATGACATGGGAGCGTTGGCTTGGTAAAGCCACGCTGCATCCCCGATCGTAACAGCCTATAACTGAGAGTGGAAAACTCATGATTTTTCCTATTTTCACGGAAGCCCTCTAACAAAAACAATGATAAATCTATCAGCATATTTTAGGTCTCAAAATCATCATCATCATCAATGGTAAAATGTTTCTAAAGATACCTGTCCTGATTCTTTTGTTCAATGTGTGTTGTGAGTGGCAATTTTGCTGCCCTATGGAATCAGATTCATAATGAGCTGTCAGTTTGGTGACATCTCAGTCATCCAATCAAGTGCAGGGGCATGCTGAGCTGTTGGCATTTTCATTGACTGCTCAGTCGTCCAATCTAGTGCAGGGGCGTTCAGAGCTGTCGATATTTTGATAGACAACTCAGCAGTCCAACTGGACTGGATAATGCTAAACTTCCTTCAAGTGTTCCCTGTTCTTAGTGATTACCCAGCTATTTAGCTAAGCTGTCAGTCCCAGACCTCAGCCAGTCGTAGCTCGAGTAGTCCGAGGAAAAAAAATCGGACCGAACTTGAAACGTGTAATAAAGCTACCATTAAATATTATCACATCGCGGAACGACTACATTTCCAGTAACATGATGGTCAACTAGAAACGTCTATCTCCCTTTACTCCTCACAAAGCTTTCTCGGAATCTTCAACTTTATGACTTCCTAGGTGTGCAGCAATAAAAAAAAAACGGCTATGTATCAGTGTATAACCTGTCAGTTCTTAAATACGAAAATCAGGACAAGCCAGCAGTTCATTCTCAGGATTCCAGAGGTCGGACCCCCAAAGTGATTGCAGATCTTAGCCATCGCTTTATGAGATGGGAACACCAATTTACCAAACAGCTAATTCAAATTTTAAATAACCTGACCGCAAAGAGCAACTCACGCACTTGAATGTCCCGGTGATTATATTTTACTTTACGTGGGAATGCTTTTCACATTAAATATTGAATACAATGTTTTTTTTTGGGTCATTCCAAACATTTAGTGGTGTGTTCTGGCCTCTAACGTCAACTGGAAATATTACTCACTCCGCTTTGTGTGGCTTTAGACACGTGAAAGCACTTTTTTATACTGCTGTTTTGTGGTTTTAGCCTTGTGAACCTAGACAGTTCATAGAAATGGATCAATGACTTGAAGGTTACAAGCAAAAAGCATTGTGTTACAAACCCCACAACAAGGTGAACTGGATAAGTGGTGGCCACGATATTAATTCAACCTAATTGCTGTCTGCCTGAGCCTTAGCCACTTTTGCTTAAATTCAGTACTCTCAGACGTAAGGAAAAAAAAACAGATGTCCTGTAAATGAGAAGACCGTTTACTCATAAACATTTCATGTTAACAACTGCTTTGTAAAAGCTTCCAAGCTTCGGGCCTGCAGAAGGGGAAGACTCACAGACCTGCATCCTCTCCAGAGAGCTGGTAACCAAAGCACTTCTTCATGTCAAAAGCATTTATTGGGGGGGCTGAAGTATGCAGCCAGCCGCGTATAAAGAACTACTTACATACTTTTCATTTCCATAACAGATGGGGAAGAAGTCAATGAAAAATGTAAAGCTGTGGCCATAGATGCAACAAGCACACAGACTGGAGAGACCGAGGTCTTAGATTATTCAATTGGTGATCGCTCTATAAAGACTATGAAAAATCCACAGGCCATAACCTCCTTTTGAAAAAAGTACGTTGTCGTAACTGCATGCCGCCTTTAAACACACAAAAAAAACTAATAATATCAAAATACCAAAATCAATTTCCACTTCAGGGTTGGGTGCCGGCCCTTGTGTTTTATTGATCAGAGCCCACTGTGGAAAGCAGCAATCAGAATTTAATTGTTTAATGTTGTAATATTGCTCCTAGGTGTGTGTAAGATGTAAGATGGGATGCACGGAATGAGCAAAAGCAGGAATTTAAAAAAAAAAGGCAACTTAAAGAAATAACCGGTAAATTAAAGTTAAAGACTTGTAAGCAATATTAATTATGATCCGGGAGGCGCTGAGATTTGGGATTCTACATGCGAGAGGTTTTATGTCATTTAGAGAATTGGGTAGCTGAATTACTAAAGCCGAATTTTACAAATTGCCGGTTCCTTGCGAGTTGGTTGATGGTTCTCATTAATAATGTCTAGCAGCGCTCCTCAGAGTGAACATAGGAGGACAAGACGGATGCTTGTGTCTGTGCGTATAATATAATCACCAAACTTAATGATGCACTTTTTTTTTTCTCCTTGTGTGTACACATTTCTGGAATGATGCTGATGTGGAGAATGCAGGGATGGAGGTCCACATTTGGCATCTTTACACAGTGGAGCTTTTGGGGTATCTTCTGTAACACAACCCTTTCCAGTGAATTATGTATTTTCCGGTATGGCTTGTGGTCTGGATGGTCAGCATGAAAATAATTTTTGGTGGTGCTCTGGGTAGTCATACTTCTATCGATCATAAAATAATGAAATATCCTAAAAAATTGCCTTCAAGGCCACATGTGAAAACATGCATAGATCTTCAAAAGAGATACACTGAATCCATTTGTGTTTGACCTTAAGATGCATTATGGCCACCAGGGAAGGGATTTACTGTAATCGTCACATTTTTAGTGGTGTAGGATTCATGTAAAAAAAGCTTTGCATAAAAACAGGGGATCTATACCTCTAAAATGTGGGTTATAATTTGTGGATCACCAGGACTTATCTTCAGCCAAGCAAGATATTTTCTTTAGAACATTCCAATGCTGAATTGTTACTTTCATTGTTCTCCATGGACTGAAAAATGTCTGATTTGATGAACCTGGTGAATCAGGGAAAATGATTGGTTCAGCAGGGCTCTCATTATGGAGTACAGGTGGTAAAGGAAATTTGGGGCTGTCACCCACTTACTATCCACCAGACACTTTATAAGCGTTGCAATGTTTTGCTTATAGAGTTTAAAAGCTGTATTTAATGGAAGTGATACGCAAAACTGGTTCCCAATATGGTGTCCTTTAATTTACATAATGAGTAAATGTACTGGCCCAAACCCCTCCTCCCCATGGACTCATAGAATATAGACTAAAGGTCCAAAAATGAATATCAAATTACCCATTATTTGCAATAAAGTAGCACTTATGTTATTTTTCCATTTGCTATACCTATGCAAATATGTGTGCTGTGTAGTGTAAATGCAATCAAATACTTAGCAATCGCCATCATCTCCCGTTTCCAGCGCAGCTCTGGTCCTCTTTCTAATCATGTGAATTTAATTCCAGTTTGCCGGTTCACACTTAGCTTTATAAGCGAAGCGGAAGTCGATTTTACAATGTAAGTCTATGAACCAACAGAATGAGTACACTTGTAAACGTGGCTTCAGTGCTATGCTTGTGCAGCAACTCACTTGGGAAACTAGGTAATATACTAAAAAACTGCAACTGACCTTCCGGTTCCAGTACAGACTAGAGATCCTGACCCCGCAATCCATAGTGGTTCCTGCGTGAGCAGAGAAACCCCTAACCACAGACTAGAAGGTGGCAACTCAGACCTAAAGTGCAAAATAGGACGTCGAGTTGCATCATGTTCCTCCTAAAGAATCAGAGGGCAGAGGGAAAGTGTGCTGAACAAAGAAAAGATTCCAGAGTGAGTAAAGTAAATCACAAAATACCAAAGAATAAAGCAAGTACTGTTAGAAAATATGCTGCCTATTTCCTAAAGATACATAAGAGATAGGTGGAGAGTATAGCACAGAAACAGTAAAGCGAAAACCCTTAGCTGGAATTTCATAGACTGGCTCTAAACATCAGCAGACTGTCAGAATATCCAAATGAATCTATCATCAGGATGATATGCCAGTTGGGGAAAGAATATAAAGCTACACCTGAAAGGTGACAGGGCAGACAAATAAATACAGCAGTGTTCGCTAAACCGATTGCTGCCATGATAATAGAACTAAAACACCAGCGGAAAAGGTGTGTCTGCTGTGGCTCGGCAGATAGAGAAGCTGACACCCAAACACAGACTCAAGAGTTCGAACCCAGGAGCATGACAGTACCTCCCGTTCTACGAGGGGCTGCTGGACTCGTTGAGATCCCCAACCACTGATGTTACTGACAGAACTCCCTCATTAGACACCTCGCATTCAAAGCTTTGGCATCAACCCAGGAATTATCTTCCGGATTGAAACTTTTCCTCTTAGTGCAATGTTGCCGTCGACATCTGACGCGTCTGGAACCAAATACAACTTTAATTGGCAAGGAAGGAAGAACCATGAAAGAAATAGAACATGTGTGGCACATACCCACTTTCATGCACACATTCTCAACCTTAGTGGCAACATGAGTTTGGGTAAGGGGAGAACTATCAATAGCGGATACTTCAACCAAGAGTTGCAACTGTGTACCAACACTAAACAGCAAAATCACTGTCAATGAGATCTAAGGTGGAACCCGAGTCAACAAATGCAAAGGTAACCATAATTGCAGACTTGGTAACTAAACACATTTGTAAAAAACAACCAGTAGTATGCATAAGAGATAACCTCAAACCTCCAGAAAGTGTCCTTATATAGTAATGATTCTTTTCTTTCTTTCTCTTCAGTTTTAAGAAATTTATTATTGTATTTGAAACACTGAATATTTACATGACCTGATCGACCACATTATAGACAGAAACGAGCTGGTGTTTCAGGCTTAATTTCCCTCTTGGACTCTTTGCAGGCCCCAATTTGCATTTGTTCTCCTGCCTCAATAGGATAACGGGGAAGTCACTGAAACACTCTCAAATGTTCTCTTATCCCTAAGACGTCAGTCAAAATGCACTGCCCACTGGCCTCATTCAGGGAAAATGAGGAGGGACTATAACCCATCATATCTCTTATCTGACTAGCGAGACCCTAGCAAAAGAAGTCTCCACTGCTCAGAAGTGAAGACCTGGAAAAGCATAAGGCAGAGAAAATGCCCAAGCCTAAGGATCTCCACTGAGCAACAACAGAACAATACCCACATGTTGACTCTCCTCTGGATTAAACTGGATGGAGACGGAAAAACAACTTACAAGAAGAAACATAAATGGAAAACTTACTTCGGTCCCCGTCGAGAAATCAGGTAAATTTAATTTAGGCAAAGAAGGCGGTTTTAGGTGTTGCAGAACTTGCATACCAGCGGTTAACACATGCTGATATTACTGTTTGATATCTGCTACCTCTGAAGACAAGGACCACAATTGCACAGTCAAGCTGTCCACAGCGTCATTGATGGGTGCATAGCACACACACACAAAAAAAGGAGTGGACTGGAGATAATGTTATGCTTGTGTAGCAACTCACTTGGTAAAACAGGTAATATTGTAAAAATTGCAACTGAGCCTTCCCGTTCCTGTACAGAAAAGAGAGCCTATTTCGGCAGTCCCTAGTGGTTCCTGCATGAGCAGAGATATCCCTAACCACAGACTAGAAGGTGGCAACTTGGACCTAAACTGCCTAAAAGACAGTCGAGTTGCCTCACATTCCCCCTAAAGAACCGGAGGGCAGAGCAGAGTGTGAAATACCTACAGGAGGAAAACTGTGTTGAACCAAGTAAATATCCCAGAGTGAGTAAATTAAACCATGAAATAACAAAGAATAAAGCAAGTACTATTAGGAAATATACTGCCTACTTCCTAAAGATAAACAGGAAATAGGTGGAGAGTATAGCACAGAAACAGCAAAGTGAAAAAAATTAGCTGGAATTTCTCTCTAACATCCAAATGAAACTATCACCAGCAGGAAATGCCAGCAGGGATAAAAAATATAAAGCTGCACCAGAAAGATGATAGGGCAGACAAATGAAAACACCTGTATTAGCTAAAAGGATTGCAGCCAGAATAACAGTACTAAAACACCAGGGAAAATGGTGTGTCTGCAGTGGCAACCAAGCACAGACTCAAGGGTTCGAACACAGGAGCATGATATTCAGGCTCACACATAAACACCTGTCTGATCTGGCTGGTCATAATGGCAGTCACTTGAAAAGTGGAGAAGACTGCATTCAGAAAGTATTTGACTGCACTTACACAGGTATAGCAAATAAAAAAAATAATGGGAGTGCTGCTTTAAAAATTGAAATGTGTAGACCTAAAACAGAGTAAAAGGGCCCTAACTAGTGATGAGTGAATGTGCTCGGATAAGGTGTTATCCAACCATTCTTGTGTGCTAACCAAGTCTCTTTGGCGTGTTTGAAAAATATGTTCAAATCCCTGCGGTTGCATGTCTTCCTGCTGTTAGACAGCCGCAGCACATGCAGGGATTGCCTATTTGTTAGACAATCCCTGCATGTGTTGCAGCTAACAGCTGCGAGACATGAAGCCGCAGGAACTCAAACATATTTTTCGAGCACACCAAAGACATTGGGCTAGCATTCGGGCATGCTTGGATAACATCTTATCCGAGTACTTTCGCTCATCATTAGCCCTGACCATTTGCCTTTATGGATCTCCTGATAGTTCTGATGGTAGCTCTTATCTATAGTGATAATTTTAATGTAACAGAAGTAACAAAAAATATGCAAATTGTATATTGTTTTTTTTTTCTTCTATTGGAGTCATTGTCATACAAGAAGCTTTTTTTCATTTCAGCTTTTTTCCCCTAAGTGTTTAAGGATAAATTACAACATAAACAAGAAGAGACGCAGAAAACAAAGGAATAATCCTGCTGACTGGGGATTTCAGAGGGAAAAAAACTGCTTAGTGTTCTCAATCACATGCTTATTATTACGTACTTAATAAAGTCTGCTGAGTGTGTATAAAGTCTGCTACATGCTTTTATTTATTTTTTCTCTCTTTTAACCGTGATCTGAAAAAATGATTTTATTTTGCCATCTGGTAGAATGAAAGGCAACTTGTTGCGGTAATTAAGCAGATAATTAATAAATCAAAATACAAGTGAAGGATCAATCGTATGGGTGAGATGAGAACAAAGCTGGGAGATAATGGGAGGGATAAATAAAGGCACATGCTGTTTTAATAGTGCTGTGCCTTTAAACTGGTCTTTTGCATGTCATTCAGCTGCAAAATTATGAGCTAAAGTTGCTGATTTGCTTCTTAGAAGTGCAGTTTGCGCTATTTTACATGCTAATTGGCAGCCGGTGTCCTATGCGTTGTTTTTTATAGTATATACTGCCTTTAATAGGGTGATGTAGGTGGAATTAAAGTGATCTACGCACATTTATAAACTTAATGGGCAAATGTATGCTATTTTGCTGGGTAAATGAGTGTCAAACTATTATTATGACAGGAGCTAATACTGCATATATAAGGTCTATAATAAATTTGGGCCTTGTTGCCCACAGTTACCAGTCGGGGTCAATGATTGACATATGCAGTTTGACAATTTAATTCTGAATTGTGGTTGTCTCTTAGAAGCAATAAGGCTCATTTTATCATCCGAGACGATTTTGATAAAAAAATGTTATGATCATAAACATAATGGCAATCAGCGATGTTCATTGAGTCACTGGCCAGTTAATTGCCTTTCCATAGAAAGCACTCACTGTAAAGTGTCGGCCACTAGGTGTCTCCCTTCTGTGTAATTTGCTCTTCACTGCCTGTTGTCAAGTGTAATCCGTCATTAGCAGCAGAGAAACCGGGACGTCTTACAAGAAGTATAACAGGACTTTGTCTCACTCTGCTCCTGCTCTCCTGTCTGTCAAACTGCATACAGGAAAAACAGAAAAGTGTACTTTCAGTTTAGGGCAAACAAGTCAAAGGATAATACCTGGATCTGAGAGCAATGCAGGAATGTGAAGGAAAGGAAATTTCAGCACCCATACTACTGGCAGAATGCAAATCAAGAGAAACCAACCACTCAAGCGTAGATAGTAAGCTACAACACAAGAGAATCTGGAGTGTTCCTAGTCAAATTAGATTGGTATATATTAACAAGTGTTAACTACAGTTGTTGCGAGTCCATACCTCCTACCTGACATAACCCTGAAACTCTTCTTTTGAGACAACGTCACATGTGCATCACGCCGCAATTTTGACGTTGAATTGGTTCAGTCAATCAAAAAAAAAGCTGCGGATGCCGGGAGGTAGGGTCTCAGGTCAGGGCACCCATCCAGTAACCATAGATTACTGATGTAGCTAACTGATCAGAGCTAGACCATGCTTTTACAATAATTTTGTGTAAAAGGACATTGAGGCACAATATGGGCCCATAGCAATCTGCACAATATGGCAGTCTACATGGGATCTTAGTGTTTGTGATGGGCTGCAGGGCTCAGTGGAGGTGAAGCACTTCTTTACAGTGCAATGTATGTTGGTGATTGGTAGTAAATGGATAGCAATAGGGGTCAAGTAAATAAATGATGATGGTACCAAGAACTATCATTCTGAACTCCACAGCTATCATTCTGAACTCCAAGGACCTAAGGTGTTTGGATGCACTATGTTATTCCAGCCCTGAACCTTTATTGTCGATGGCAGGCTGAGGCTTATATGGTCTTCATCTCACCTTGATAATTCGGGACTAAAGATAATTTTTTCCACTTTTTTAAGGGTCCACAATAGCTGTTAAAAATACCTAACTATTGCATTTTGTTTTCATAGTGATGAAGAACACATTAAATGTGTTTGCAGTAATAGTTGCTTGTATGTTGCCTTTTCGGAAATATGGAAAAGGTTAGAATTGAGGGACCATTAGGCAAAAAAAAAAAACTTTACTTGTGTGGTTTCCTAAAAAAATACCAAAGTGTTAATTTCTCAGCTTGTGGGAAAAGTGCAGCTGCCACAAATGAGGAAAAAATGACATTGATTCAAGGCTCCAGCTCATGTTCTATGATTTTTTCAGCTGTTCTGTAAATGAGAAAAACACTAGGAAAACATCATTTGTTGTGTGTACAGCCACAGTGTCTTGCAGATGCTTAGCTGCATTCTTCTCTGGAAAGGGAGATCATTCAACGCACCTCCAGTGTAGCATTTAAAGCCATACCGCCCGACTGTCACAGCTTCCCGAGGTTTAAAATAATCATCTAAAATGGGGGCGAACTCGAAACTTATCACAATAAAAAAAAATAATAATAAAATTGGAGCATGAACTTGAGGCCACACGTGCGTTCTCAGACTCTGTCGCCCACTGAAATTGGTGCCAAAGAATCACAATGTGAAGACAAAAGAAAACAGTTGTAAAAGTCGATTTTGGAATGTTTCTTTTTTTTTTAGACAAATATGCAATGTGGGTGTTCAATTAGGAGGTTGAGGGGAAGCCCTAGCAATTTATTAGGGGTTTAATCCAAAACGTGCTAGCAAGACTCTCATGGAAATAGATGCATGTTAAGCGATACTTCTTACTACATCCCCTGCATTCCACAAAGAGGAGGTGAAAATCCACCCCAAAAATTTCAGCTCCGATGCCAAGCAGTGCTGTGGGAAATAGGGTTTATTACACAGGAACTTAATTCTCAGCACATCTGCAGGCTGGTATTGAAATGTATGAGGCAACAGGGTGCAGTGAATGAAGCCGAGCTCTCAAACAGAATCCGTGAATATTTAAGACGGTCCAGTAGATCTGCAGCCCTCTTCAGGTGCCATGCTTTTATTTACCGGCCCATATATTTATTTATTTATCTGCTTTTTTTGTTCACATCTACAGTCTCACTTTTATTTATTTTTTTCTTTCCAATCCATATTACTGGATGTTATAGAGAATTCAGAATGAGATAAGGGAAAAAGGTCATTTGACCTCATGTTCAGCTATTAGATCCTGACCTGCCTGGAGCAGGAACTGTAGATGAGAATTTAGGATTGGGCTTATAGGAAGAGACCATGGTGCAAAAATCCTGCTTTTAAATTAGCTGGATTTAGCTTATTACTATATATTATCGTCTACGTGGAATGTGAGACGTGAAATCACAGTCAGATTTAAAATCCCCCCCACCTCAATACTGATCAGAAGATTGTATGTGAATTCACGGGGAACTGGTGACAACAATCAAATCCTGATGAAATGAGATATAAAGGTTTTATATAACATGAATTACAATTGCAAAAGCACTTTCTTGAGACTCCTAGAAATCAGATTCATATAATACATGTTTTTATCTTTCTATGCCGTCTAGGATGGAAAGCGGAAAAATATTTAACGGTTGTTACTAGCATTACTGACCCGGTATTATGCCTTATTGGGTAACAAAGTGGTATTTCTACAAGTTCAAAATGGCAGAACATGATAAACTTAAAAAATGGATGAACTCAACTCCAACCTCTGATGGATGGATACAGGACATTAGCGCTGGTCACAAGCATAAATGCAAATAATAGTAGTGAGTACGCTGATGACCGGCGGAGTAGACCCTGGTGGATCTATCTAGGCTTGCACAAGATCGATCTGCCTATAAAGCGTTCACACATCAAGTCGCCATGGCTTTGAGATCGAACCGAAGGCCGTTAAATAACGCTGATGGTGAACCCATACCCCAGGTGCCTATTGTCTAATGGGTAAATTAGCCCCTGCCTTCTTATACAGGGACTCTTATGTCCATACTACCAGTGTCGGAATGGGGTGCAAAGGGCCCACCAGTAACATCAACTCCAGGGCACCACTTTCCAGCAACATGCGAATATGACTTTATCCTCATTCACAAAATTCTATAGAAATAAACTGGGTTAATTGTTAAATTAATAAGATGCTGCCTTTATCTGTATATGGTAAATCAAGTGTACTGTGCCACGTACTGCTCATATAAGAGAGTGATGGCCCGTTCCTGCACAGGGGCCCACCGGAGGATTCTCCTGTTCTCCTGTGGGTCAGTCCGAGTCTGCAAATGACTAATGACTCATAATAGGTACAACTTTTCCCAGTCCCCATTCTATAAAGCAATAGGTACTTGTGTAATTTGTGGAAATGTAATCTAGCACACTGGTTGCCACTCACATATTGATAGTTGTCAGCTCTTTTATATGT
>VIAB01000184.1:123569-133620 GCA_009801035.1 Oophaga pumilio
CTCCACATCTTATATTTGGTGCGTTCCGCAGACCCTAACACTGAAGAAATGTAGAAATAAAACTTTTCTTAATGTAACTTTGGGAAAAGTTATGTAATTCATATTTATTTATAGACTGTAGAGTTGTAATAATCTATTTATCTATCTAAGATAGTAAGAGGAATCTTTTGCTTACGCACCAAATTCACTGCATGAAAAAGGCTCAGCCACTCAACTGCTTCATGACATCCGTCGTACATGTACGGCACAAGTCGGAAGCGGGTGAATGGAGCGGGCTCACCATACCCGGCAGATCATGGCTGCGTATGTCTGTTCTTGTCATTACATGTATATGGCTGTGCTTGTCATTACAGAACTGCCATGAAACCCTACCTGTGTCATCTCTCTATATAGCACAAGAGATCAGACCATCGCAGCTTCAAGTCCCTAACAAAACAGTGAAAAGCACAAAAAATGTTTAAAAAAAAAAAAGAAATTAAAGTTCAAATCACCCCCCTTTTTCCCCAAATAAAGATATTTAAAAAAATACAATTATAGTAGCACCGCATTCAGAAAAGTCCAATCTATCAAAATATAAAAA
Source organism: Oophaga pumilio (assembly GCA_009801035.1). NCBI lineage: Eukaryota > Metazoa > Chordata > Amphibia > Anura > Dendrobatidae > Oophaga > Oophaga pumilio. Next base: position 124,150 of record VIAB01000184.1, read on the forward strand.
TAATTAACCCGATTGACAAAATTATGTTTTTTTTTTTTTTTTATTGTCACTGAAATTCCACAAAAATAGGCAGTAACAACAGATCAAAAAGCAACATCTACCCCAAATTGGTATAAAAACGTCTTCTCCTGCAAAAAATAAGCCCATCAACCAAAAAATAATGGGTCTCAAAAAAGTTTGGGCACCCCCGGTCAAAATTACTGTTATTGTAAAAAGTTAAGCAAGTTGAAGATGAAATTATCTCTAAAATGCCTAGAGCTAAAGATGACACCTTTATTTTGTATTTTAGGCAAAAAAAAAATATTTTTTAATCTTTTACATTTGAAAAATTACAAATAGGAAAATAGGCCGATGTAAACATTTGGGCTCCTTTGGAGATTTGTTTTCTCAGATAACTTTGATCAAAGTTTCAGACCTTAATTAGCCTGTTAGGGTTATGGCTTGTTCACTATCATTGTTAGGAAAGGCCAGGTGATGCAAATTTCCCAGCTTTCTAAAAACCCAGAGTGAAGAATATGGGGGCTCTAATTTTTGCCATTCAACTATCGTATCCGGTTCAAGGTTATAGTCCTCTTACAAAGTGTGAAGCTGAGACAGGAAACCGGACAGATCCAATGGTACCAAAACCGCTGCCCCCCTATGACGTTCCAAAAAGAAGTTATAATCCATCATGGGTTTTGGAGTTATAGCTGCCAGTGCAAGTGGGAAGGAGACTAGGACCATACCTTAAGGCGGCAGAAGGGAGTGACTGACCAAGCGGATAAGTGCACGTGACAATGTGGGCCTTCGTTCTCTTCCAAGGGAGGTAACACCATGCAGCGTATTGGAAAAAAATGGAAATAGCTGGCCCCCACACCTCCCATGTAGTTGCCAGCATCCAAAGAACAAACATCAAGCTGGTAGCTGATTTTGGTATCATCTGTTTATCCTTTTGCACTACCACCTGTATTTGCATATCTCACCATTGCATATGTACAACCATTATGTATATAGTGTATTGTCTAGTGAGCCCTTAAGGCAATTAAATATATAATTTTACATTGGGCTGCTCTTTTATCTTGATCCATGAATCCACAAGTCCGTGTTCTCGGATTTAGCTTTCCATGCTACCGGGGCTGGTTTCTAGCCCGATATAATCCTCTTAACAGACCGGGCTTATATCTAACGAGGAACTGGTGGCAGTCCTACTGGGCTGACCAGGCACTGTTTCACTGGCGCTAGTTAAATGGTCCTCACAGCCCATCAGAGTTGTGAGTGACTGTGGAGCCATGTCAGTGACTGCCTGGGCTACAACCTCTTACTCCCTGTGCCTCCCTGGGTTCGTGTAAACAGGGGATGTCTGTGTAAAGTTGTGCCAAACTGACCTTACGTGTCCCCAGGGGGTGTGGAACGTCACATTGGTGCTACTGAGGAGACCGTACCGCATGATCCCTCCGTTATAATAGTGACGTCAGGCGGGGTGGCGAGGTGCGAGTTCATCACACCCAGCCTCCTCTAACCGTTTGCCAAAAACTGCAGCCATGGGTTCTTCTAAGCAGCTGCCTAGGAATCTGAAAATGAAAATGGCGGAGGCACACAAAGCAGTAGGTTATAAGAAGATAGCATAACGTTTTCAAGTTGCCCTTTCCCCAGTTCCAAATGCAATTAAGAAATGTCAGTTAACTTGAACAGTGGAGGTTAAGATAAGGTCTGGAAGACCAAGCAAAATTTAAGTGAGAGCTCCTCATAGGGTTACTAGAAAAGCAAATCAGTACCCCTGCTTGACTGCAAAAGACTATCAGACAAATTTCGTAGACTCTGGAGTTGTCGTACAATGTTCTACTCTTCAGATAAACCTGCACAAATATGGCCTTCATGGAAGAGTCACTAGAATAAAACCTCTCATACATCCTCCCCATAAAATTCAGCATCAGAAGTATGCAAAAGAACATCTAAACAAGACTGATACATTTTAGAAACAAGTCCTGTGGACTGATGAGGTTAAAGTAGAACTCTAAGGCCACAATGATGAAAGGTATTTGTGGAGAAAAAAGGGCACATAATTTCATGAAAAGAACATCTCGCCAACTATTAAACATGTGGGCGTATTAATCATGCTTTGGGGTTGTCTTGCAGCCAGTGGCACAGGGTACATTTCACGGTTACAGAGAAGAATGAATTCAATTAAATTTCAACAAATTCTTGATACAAGCATAACACCATCTGTAAAAAAGGTGAAGTTGAAAATAGAATGGCTTCACAGTAGCCTGATCTGAACATCATTGAAAATTTGTGGCAAGACTTCAAAATAGTGTATGCAAGACGACCCAGGAATGTCACAGAACTGGAAACATTTTCTAAGAAAGAATGGATGAAATCCTTCGAAGAATTGAAAGACTATTGGCTGGCTACAAAAAGCATTCATAAGCTGTAATGCCTGCAAAAGGGTGTGCTACTAGGTACTAACCATGCAGGGTGCCCAAATTTTTGCATCAACCCATTTTCCTTTTTGTAATTTTTAAAAATGTCAAAGATGAATTTGTTTTAACCTAAAAAAACAAAGCAAATGTGTCATCTTTAACTTTAGGCCTTTTAGAGATTATTTCATCTTCAACTTGATTAACTGTTCACAATAACAGTAATTTTCACAAGGGGGGCAAAAACTTTTCTGTGCCACTGTATGTAAAAATAAAAATGAAGGCATCACACCAATTAAAAAAGTAGAATAAAATGGTTCAATCGCCCATAGTCGCAAAGTTTTGGTTCAAGCCATTTGAATCTTCAACCGAAATATCGCCACTATGGGCTATTAAACCACAAGTTTTTTCTTCTTTTATAAGTGGTGCACTGCTGTCTCCATTCTTATTTTTATATTGGAGGAACAGTGAAAAGAAAACAAAATGTGAGTTAAACTTTGGATTCTTCCCAGTATTCCACTTTGACTCTGATGACAGCTTTACACCCCTTGGCAATTTCTCAAGTAGTTTCATTGGGTAGTCATACAGAATGGATCCAACAACACTTGCTGACTGCTTTGCCTTGACTCTGCTCTGTCACTTTGTTGTTTTGCTGCTTTCAGTCTGAATTTACAATGTGCACATTACATAAAAACAAGGAAAACCATTGTGAGAATAGGTGTCCAAAACTTTTACCGATATGGTAAGAGGAGCAGTGAGGTGTTAAAGATTTATGGAGAAAGTGAGAAGGATTCAAGGTGCAAACTCACACCTCTACGTGCTTTTCGTGAATTTCCATCATAGATGGTGCAAGTAAAGATGGACTCTACGAAACACAATATTGCAGATGACATATGACCTTTCTTTGTTGTTTTTATATTCCTTTCATATAAGTACATATTCCTTTCTATTTGTCAATTATGATACAATGTTGAATTGGTAGTGAATGAATACTGGGTCACCAATTGTTCTTGAATTCTTTAAAGGGATTCAATAAAAATGGTTGAAAATCCCAGATGTAATAGATAAATCTACATAGAATACAGCAAAAAATGCACATTAACCCGACACAGGAACTTATTGTGTGGCCAAGGCCATGGGTCTGACTGAGCAGATGGAAGAAAGAAACCCTAGCCGAAGTTGGCATCCTATCATAAGTCTATATATACTGAAGAAATGAGTTAGTGAACTGGATAACAAGTGGTGAAATGTGATTCTTCTAGAAAAAAAAAGTCATAATATTTGGAGACGGATTATTTTAATTCTATACATTATTTTGTGTCATACATTTGTAAATCTGTTAGGTGCGTTTATCGCTAAAGAATGTAGAAATAAAACTTTTATTAATATAACTTTGGGCAAAATTATGTTGTTCATATTTATTTGTAGACGGCAGAAATGTATCTATCTATCTATCTATAGATAATACCCTGCTAATACAAAACTAACATTGCCCACATAAAAACCTCTAGATTCTGGAATATTCTTAAAAAAAAATTCCTAATTTCTATCTGGAACTAAATATTAATTTGTGACTGGAACATACTACATTTCTATTTCTGTGGGTTTAAACCATGTATCCAATAATCAATGAACCAGTTAATAATGCATGCAAGTCAATTAACTATTAATTAGCCACTTTCCTTCTGAACGCATTATATTTCACCAGACAGGGATTTTTAAGACACGTACATTGATTTTGTGTGATTTGCCTGTTATGCATATTTGTCAACATTTGTTCTCGGATTGCCAAAGCCAATCAATCACGGATAAAAAACGGGTAAAATGTAATCAGCTGCAAATTAGAAAGTAATTGACACAAAGGGCGGCATTGCATCTTGGTAGATAAATTTAACACATGGTCCCAGCAAAAGCTTTTCTCTGCCTTGCCCCCCCTAAGTGAGATAACGTTGGTACAATATAAAAGTTATGCTTTCTCTAAAATAAAACAAAAGTATAGTAGAATAGGAAAAAAAATAAAGAAAAAAATGAATTATCAATTGAATATTTTACTTTTTATTTCTATTTAAATAGATTAGAATATTAATGAGTTTGCTTTTTTTACAGAAATCCGAAAATCATCATGCATATACGCTAACTGCAGTATAGCCGCATGCAAATGAAAAGGAAGACCTGCAATACCAACCACGGCTAATGAACAAGAGTGGCGCTGTTTGCATGAAAAGAGTCTATTACGTTAATAACATGTCTGTGATTGGAGGCTATCAGTAGTAAAGAAGGACTATTGCTCTGTGCATAGTGTAATCGTAGGATAAACATGGCTAAAAAGTAGTACAGCAGACCAAAGAATGCTGCAGCCGATTAGAACTACTGATAGGCTTCACCGGTATAATGTCACTTGACTGCTGGGAGTCAATCTCCGCCGGCACAGAGCGGTCACAGCGGCTTCCACTGACGTCACGTCGACAGAGTAGCTTCTTCTCTTCTGCTTTGCTCTGTTGACAGGGCGTGACTGCCGACTTCAATGCTGATATACAATCGGCTCCTCGCTAGCCAGCTTCTAGAGCCGGCTTTCAATCAGCATGACGCCTGCAGTCAGTGCCTGTTGACAGAACCGCTTCAATGAGAAAGAGCTGCTCTGTTGATGTGGAGCAGGAGTGGTCAATGTCCGATGGGTACAAGTGCCGGGTAGAACGGCAGATAGTCATCAACTACATGCCTGTTAGTTTTAAGGCCCATAGAAAAAAAATTCTTGTATAAAACCTTTAAGAAGGGGTTGTGCATTAATGGACAACTCCTTCAGAGTCTGGTACTTGTAAAGAAAAATTATGGAAACAAGGCCAGGGAATTTATAAGAAATAAGAGCCAACAAAGCATTTCCTACAAGGAGTTTATCTGGTGTTCCTTTAGGCTGGTCCTGGATAAAATAAAAAAAAATCCTCTAAAAGGCTGAATCCTTAACTCTCACCAGAAATAGTAAATGCCTCTAAAAAGAAAATGGGAAATCAATACTTAGGTGATACACACATCGACTTTAGACGGTGTACCATTCATAGCTGCCGGACAAACATTTGTTCAACTAGCTATTCCTCCGAACTTATCAATACACATAAACGCATGGTTCAGCCAACCTTGAATGTATTCTGAATAAGGAGAAGAGCATAAACTGCTGCCAGATGCCTCTGGTACCTCATCTCCAGGGCATGTAGAAATCCCACCATGATGATCCTTCTGGACTCTAATATCTACTATATGTTGGTCTCAACAAAAATTTTTGGCTAAAGTGAATGGCCACCTCAAGGCATCCAAGGCCTATTAAGAACAAACCTCAACCCTAGTGACAAGATCAAATGGTGGAAATCTGAAAAGAGATTAACAGACCATAAGAAATAAAGTCATAAGCCCACCCTCATTTTATGGTGTCCTACAGAATCAAAAGGGCTGAGTAGACATTATGTAGGCCAGAACAAGTGCAATGTGCTACTGCTTTTTTACAGTGGAAATTTTGGCTTGGTAAACCCATCAAAAACTGCTGAAATATTCCCAGTGGACTCTTTGGGGGCATTAAGCCCTCTGGCCAGTGGATTCAAAGCAAAAATGCTCAGACATCAACCTCATAAGTTTTCAGCAATCCATGCAAAAAGTTTCAGGAAATGTTACCATCCATTTTGCATGGATATGAAACACCTAAATAACGCATAATGGCCACAATTTATCAATATTAGTGTTTTATATGTCAGTCTTGAGGAAGGGTGCGTTGGAGTGAGATGTGCTAAATCCATTAAAAAGTGTGCACCTCTCAATGAATTTGGTGCATCTTTATGATGCAAGAAAAGTACTTCAGTAGGGATGGTCCGTATCAATTCGCAGGCCCGGTTCAGCAGCCACATCTATAAACTCTATATGAGAGCCCTGCAACTACCTGCTACCTGCCAGCACCTGTGGTTCTTCTTTTCATAGGCCTGCCTGGTACAACATCACATATATGTCACGCCACAACAATAACGTCGCTCCAGACCGGCTAATTAAAAGCGGAGGCGGGGATGCAATCATGTAAAAGACGGTTCACATCGCTCCAGTTCGGCAGCCACAGGTTACCGATGTGGCCACTGGTCCAGGTTGAGTGAATCAATTCGCACCATCTCTATACTCCAGTTGTAGAAATTAATTTTGAAGAATTTATCAGCCATGCTTGGTCATGCCACTTGCTCTGCACACTTTTAAAGAAGTGCCAAAAAGTAATAAAAAATGTAAAAAGCCTAAAAATATTGTTTCAACTCGTACAAAGAAAATTGTATAATTTAAAGCAGATTTACGCCAGAATTTTGGTTAGACTAGTCAGGGCCTATGTATTTAATTCAGAGTGCAAAACTATTCTTTGAAATTGGTTTGTTATTTTTTTTGCTATTTTCTACATTTATACTTTGCGAAAAAGAATCCAATACTTCAAAATGATCAACACAGTATTTATAAAATTATCATCTACTGTATGTTCTTGCCTATCCACACCTTCCTAATTTTCTATATTCAGTAATTCTGCAGGCTACTTGCCACAATAGTAAGGACATTTTACATAGACAATGCTTACTGCTAATTTTTTTACAAATTTCAGGAAGATTGATGCCATATCAGTCACATCAGTTTTATATTTTATAACTTTCTGCCCTTCAAACAATTCTTTCCATGATTTTGGCTTTATAATCCCACTTTTTTTGACTCACAGAATAAATTGTGATTTTTATTTCAAGAGGAGTAACCTATATTTCAGCAGGTTTTTCCAATTCCAATCTTTAAAATGGCCAAGAAACCCCTTCGAAAATGCATCCACGGTGGTGACCGGATGATCGCTGCAAGATCAGCACCAGTCACAGCTGATTATGCTGGAGAAAGTCCTGTCTGGCCATACGTTAAATCTGCAGTGAATGATGCAAATTGAAATGTAGTATTACATAGTGGCCATTCAGAGGAATGGTTCTGCCAATGACGGGTCATTAGGAGGGCGGAATACGGCATTTAAACAGGTTTTTAATCAAATACTCCCCAAAAATATAATTGTGCTAGGTCCAGTGCTGAGAGAGGTGCAAGGCTTTGCTGTGTCGGATTGGGGTGCCAAGAGCCAACCAGGAACATTGACTCTGGGAGCCCACTGTTCAGCTCCATGAAAATCTTACATTACCCTCATTCACAAATATACTGCTTCTTCTATATAGTAACAACCAAGGTAATTTGTTAAATGAATGATGAGATGTTATCTTTATCTGTACATAGTAAATCACGGTTCACTGCTGCACAGGGGGCCCACCGGGAGATTCACCTTAATCTCCGGCGGGCCAGTCCGAGCCTGGGTCTATGTAACATTATGGGCCGTTATGTGTTATCCTTCAGCTCAATGATAAATGTTAATTAATTTTTGCATTGATTTATTAATTTTTAAAATACAAAAAAGTCAATTATGTAAAAAAAAAAAAGTCTCAAAGTATTTACCAATAAATTTAATTAATATAATTACTGAAAATTAAACATTTAATGAAATGTAAGATAAAATAGTGCTAATAGGTGAGTAGCTTGAATCAATTCATATCTATCTATCTATTATCTATCCATCTATCTATCATCTATCTATCTATCTTTCCATTTTACGGAGAATCTCCTATAAAGGCCGCTTTAGAAGTAACCGGCTCTACATGACAATATAATCTGAACTAAGTCATCAGGATATAAGTTTTAGATGCAAATTTCCGAACAACTAATTCTAATAGAAATAATATTATCAAAATCTAAATTAATTATTAAAATAATGATATTTTGTTCCAGACTTTTCCTGTCTTCATTTTTCCTTATCCTACATATAATTATTTATTAATTATACATTCATGTATTAATATATGTATTAATAGCACATGGTCTCATATTACTTTCTACATATAGTAATTCTCATGTACTACATTAATCCGCTTAAGTATATAAATTATATATTATTTCTGACAAGGTAAAGATTGTGCTTTACTCCCTTCTCTTAAAATCGAACATTAAGCTCGGATCTCTCTCGCTTTTTTTGCTTGTAAGGAATATTGTTAGTAAATTTTGCTTTTATGGGAGATGCAAAAGGCTGGTGGAAGGGGAGCAAAAAATTGCCAAAGGCTGAATGCTTGGAACATTTATCACTATGATCATGTAAGGTAAATGATGACTTTACTCCGGATTAATCATAGCAGCATCCCTATAAAGCATCTACTTTGTACTGGGGGGTTGGAGGGGATGTTAACCAGCATTGAAAAAGCTATACCCCTCAGAAAGCCATAAAACATACTCACAATTATTATAAACATTTTCATAACCTAACATTTTTTTTTCTAGTCTTTCTCAATGCAAATGTGACACCCTTTAAACCCATTAACGGTAAATTCAACAGGTTTTTTTTTTTAAAACTAAATTATTATTGCAGATTGATTTGCTTAATTTAAAATGTAATGAATTAGCAAAAGTATTATACAAAAAAAAAAAAACAGATATTAAAAAAAAGCTTCACAAATTTTAATTTAGGAAAATCCAAAATGTAATATGTGAAAATAATATATATATAATGTGTGCGTAATTTTAATTAAATTAATTATAATTAAATGTCATTATAACTTAGCTTTATTTTATATATTTTTTTTTGTTATGGAGAACACCCTGGGAGGGTGCACAAAAAGAATACGAAGCAAAGTGGTCACTCACCTTCCAGTTGTACCTTCTTAAAATCCTCTTTCCTCCTCCCCTCCAGTTTAATAAGCGATATCTGATGACCTGGCAGCGTTAAGGTACCACCGTGCTACCTCATGCAGACGCTCTATGGCTCATGCAGCGGGTCAGCTCAGTTCTATAATATCATTTCCATATGATACAGATAGCAGTCCACAGTGAAATAGCTGAATCAAGGCTTGGACTGTCAGCCTGACAGCTGGGACAGTTCCTGCTGCGGCTTACTTGTTAATCAATGTATTACACGGATATTTTACCAACATGGAGACTAACCGGCTCAGACCATGGAGAGTAAGATTACGACTATCAGACATTCAAATTAAAAGATTTT
>VIAB01000184.1:134053-147612 GCA_009801035.1 Oophaga pumilio
CAATTAGATGGAGACAAATACAAATATTTACATAGCACTCATCAATCTTCTTTTCTGCTCCGGCACGTTACTGCAAAAGTGTCAGACGGAATTCTTCCTGTCACCGCTAAATGCAGCTCTGGGCGGAATCTTTCAAAAATACTAACATGTACAAAACGCATTTGTGAGGGAGAAGGGCTATGCCAGTCAATCTTTAAGTGCGGTACCACCCTGGATTATCCGAGCAGGGAGCCGGAAAATAGCACTGGAGCCTGGCTTATTCGGGAAAGCGCGGGGAAGGAAAAGGTTAACTAAAAAAATGGCGGAAATATCTATAAAACGCTGTCAATTGTAAAAGTAGTAGGTGACTTTGAGTTAGAAATCTGTGTATATCTACTGAATAGCAAAGTATACATAGTTGTTTTATATCTAGTCTCTATACACTTGAGAAAGGCGCCGTCATTTTGAGACGAAACGTTGCATGGGCTAATTAAAATATATGTGAGAGGTTTTAGGCGATAACCGTGGAGGCAATCTGCACCCATCTTTGTATGGAAGAGTGCTATAGTGCTATATCTAGCTCATATTTATCTATTGCATATCAATATATCTACCTATATATTTATATATCTTTTATCTATCATCTGTCTTTTTTCTATCTATCTATTATCTGTCCATCTTATCTATCTATCTATCTATTTATCTATTATGTATTCATTTCATATCTATCTATGTATTGGAATAAAAAAGAAAAGCAGCATTCAAAAAATAATGAAAAAAGGTGGACTTGAAATTAGGCCATGTGGCAACGTTTCGGTTCACAGAACCGTTCTCTGACCCTTGAGAAATTCTGTGAACTGAAATGCTGTCACATGGGCTAATTTCAAGTCCACCTTTTTTCATTATTGTTTGAGGTTATTGCCTCTTTATTATTCTTTTAGATATTAAAACAATTGCATTCGTGTGTGGGAGGTTTTGAGCTATCTATCTATCTATCTATCTATCTATCTATCTATCTATCTATCTATCTATCTATCTATCTATCTATCTATCTATCTATCTATCATCAATCTATTATCTATCTATCTATCATCTACCTATCTATCTATCTATCTATCTATCTATCTATCATCTACCTATCTATCTATCTATCTATCTATCTATCTATCATCTACCTATCTATCTATCTATCTATCTATCTATCTATCATCTACCTATCTATCTATCTATCTATCTATCTATCTATCTATCTATCTATCTATCTATCATCTACCTATCTATCTATCTATCTATCTATCTATCTATCATCTATCTATCTATCTACCTATCATCAATCTATCTATCATCAATATATTATCTAATATCTATCTATCTATCTATCTATCTATCTATCTATCTATCTATCATCAATCTATTATCTATCTATCTATTATCTAATGTTTCATGACTTTAATACAAATTGATTATTTCAAATATATTTCTGCATATCCCGTAGCTATGAATGTATACATATTACTCTATCTACACCTAGTAATATTAAAGAATTATTATTAGTAGGGATAAATTTGTGTTTTCCAGTATTTAAAGAAATCAAGGCCATTGTGAAATACACTCCTCTATTTGTCTGTATTCTTTCACATTTCATAATTTTTAAGAGCCAGTGAAAATACTTTGGTTGGGTTGCAATCATTTTTTCCCCACTTTTACTGGTCTTGCAGAGTTCCGGAATAAAGGCGATAGGCCTCCCAATAATAAGTGACACGACAGTAGAACGTGGCTTAATTCTGAATGATAGCGTGATACATAATAATATTTTGCTTTGGCAATGATTTTGGTCACATTTCTTAGGCGCTGATTTAGGATCCGGCGTTTGGGTAGACTCTGTTGTATCGTCGACCTGTCCCGCTCTGTAATTGGAAATGTTGACTTTATCTACATGGAGGTAAGAGCTCTCGGATGAGGGAATGACAGATCCCAACCGGCGCTGAAGCTGTTAACGTTCATGTACACTGTCAGGAACCGAGTTATTGCTTGCCATTTAAACAGGTAGTGTGCTCGCTTCCTGGAGAGATTTTGATATTTCTGAGGTACATCATATAATCACTAACAAGGTAAGGAGCTACATACATCAAGGTCTCCTGTGCTGGCATATCATGTTAATTTTGTTCCCTCTCTCGCTCTCAACTCAACACGTGACTGAAAGAGAAAGGTCACATCTTCTGTCGCTTCTGCCTGACGAATTCTCAGAGACGCTGGGCACGGAACTGCAGATAGTTAAAGGCAGCTGAGCAAAGCAATCAGCCATTTTCTGTATGAATCGTAAAAAAAAATGAAAAAAAAAAGCCCTCCATCTTGGGCTAAGGCGAGAGATTAGATGTCTAGCAGACTCCCCACACCCAAACCATTTATTACACATTTCTCCTGCCTTTTATCCTCATACCGCTTTTTCTTTCTCTCGCTAAGGGATATTTTAGCAAAATTAGGAAGCAAAGGTCTATGAACGCTGTGGAGAGGAGATGGGATTGTTACCGGCTTATAACGTCGTAACTAGCCAGGCAGATTTAGGAAAAGAACAATAGTCGCAAACCAAGAGAAACGATGCATTGAAGGTTTACGATGCCACTGATGATCATTATTTGTATGCACCCCATATTGCATCTTAGTGACCCCATATTTCCTGAAGTATTCAAGCAGCTGACAGCACTCGGAGTTATCGAGGATGCACGTTCAGGCGTTCAGGGATCCAAATGAACTACAGTCCAACGAAGAAAAAGGAACAGCATCCAGTCCAGGTGAAGTATAGCAAATCTTTATTCAGCCACCATAAAATACGACGTTTCGGCCATTGTTAGGCCTTTATCAAGTACTTGATAAAGGCCTAACAATGGCCGAAACGTCGTATTTTATGGTGGCTGAATAAAGATTTGCTATACTTCACCTGGACTGGATGCTGTCCCATATTTCCTGAAGTCTGCTTAGAAATCATTGAAGGCGTCATTGGTTTTAACCAATTGCTACCACTACTATATATATGATATATTTGAGTGAAAACGCTAGGGCGAATAAAGCATAAATCAAACCATTAATGGAAAGCATAAAATCTGCATATAAGAAAACATCAATCAGAGTGGCACAACAGAGGAAAGAGCGTCCTTTGATTGGCCTGAGATTTTATATAATGATGGGCCCCAAAAGTCCAGCTGAAGACATTTGGCGCTGACTTTAGAGCTAATCACTGACTACTGGGGTCTATTTGTTGTGGAACGGTTCACTTATTAACAGAGATGATGAGTGAGCACTAAAATGTTCGGATGGTCGTTACTCGAACAGAGCAATTCCTAATGCTTGGACACTTTGAGTAACGAGTATAATGGGAGTCAGTGGGAAGTCCAAGCATTTTTCCAGTAGACCCTACAAGGTGGTCTGGGGAGCAGTGAAAATGTTGAACTGAACGGAAAAAGTACTGAATGGAAGGAGAACAGAATGGGGAAGACCCCTTGGAAGCATCTCTGACTTCCAAATCGCTGTTGAGAACAATGGTATCATAGTTTTACTCCACTTTAACGAATGACAATAAAACATTCAAAATCAATGAGAAATTGGAGGTTACAGTAAAAAAAAGTTAAGAAATATTCTTTCTGGGATAATGACTTGTATATAAGGCAAAATTTTTAAAGGATTAAAAAAATAATAATTGAAGTAAACCAAAATTGAATTTTTTGTAAAAAAAAATGTAAATTTCAGTGTAATTTATGAAGGAAGCAAGAACTGCCAAAAATCTGATGGAAGAGGGAATCAGATACACCCTGTATTAGACATAAAGAGGGTCCTCATACACATTTTTTTCAAATTGTCATGTAGTGGTTCTCCTAGACCAGTGTTTCTCAACTCCAGTCCTCAGGACCCACCAACAGGTCATGTTTTCAGGATTTCCTTAATATTGCACAGGTGATAATTTTATCACCTGCTCAAGCATTAATTCCATCACCTTTGCAATACTAAGGAAATCCTGAAAACATGACCTGTTGGTGGGTCCTGAGGACTGGAGTTGAGAAACACTGTCCTAGACTCATAAAGGCTATTCTCTTAGTGCAAAGCCTGTCAAAAATTACAAGCAGGGTAATCCATACACCCTTGATGGCACCAACTGTAGTACCTCATTCAAATATTCTGAACAAAGTATAGTTGTGGTACTCCTACACTCAAAAATTCTGCACAGTGCAAAGCCTGCCAAAAATTACAAGCAGGGTCATCCATGCACCCTTAAAAACACCAACTGTAGTATTTCTTTAAGATATTCTCTGAAGAAAATGTAGTTGTGGTACTCCAATGCTCAAAAAATCTGCACAGTGCAAAGCGTGCCAAAAATTACAAGGAGGGTCATCCATACACCCTTGAATGCACCAACTGTAGTACCTCATTCAAAAATTGTGAATGAAGTGTAGTTGTGGTACTCCTACACTCTTAAAGGCTCTGCACAGAGTGGAAAGCCAGGAAAAAAATATAAGCAGGCTCCTCCATAGACCCTTGAAGGTAACAACTGGAGGGCCTCATTAAAATATTAAGAAAGTGTAGTTGATGTAGTTAGAAACACTATGTGCTGCTGTACTCTATTGGTGTGGAAAAGTTCGGGCTAATCCAAGCTTTGATCATTTTTTATCAGAGTAAGCCTCTCAGCACTTTCTGTTGACAGGCGAAAGCGTCTGTCTGTTTTGACATCATTAAAAACCCACGAGAACAAGACGCTAGCGGCAGGGCAGCAGAACACCTCCTAGGCATAGAGGGACAGCTCATGCCAGGTGCCCAGCTTTGAGACCCAATAGCTGAAGGTCATAGAGGAATTAGGGAGTACACTGGTTTTGTCAGCCTGGTATTGCTTGACCTTCTTTAAAAACTTTAGCCATCTTGTCAAAAATCCTCAGTCATCAGGGTCTGGATGCTGGGGGGGGTCAAGAAATTGACCTGGGCCCTTGACAGTGTACCCCTGACTCTGCTGTACTTGGTGTGTGTCTCCCTAGCCTCTCCTCCTTTGTTGGGAAGGTAGTTTACCCCCTGCCGCTAGTGTTGTCTGATGGGAATTTTGTCGAACATATTTTCCACAATGGCCTTTTGCTATAGCACTAGTTTAGCAGACCTCTCCGTCTCTGGAAGTAGAGATGCAAGGCTCTCCTTGTAGTGTGGGTCTAGCAGGGAGAACAACCAGTGCTCTATTTTTCGCCAAGATTAATGTAATGTGAGGGTCACGGGAAAGGCAGCGGTACATAAAGTCAGCCATATGTGCCAAGTTCCCTACAGCCAACATTTCCCTGTCTCCACCATGATGACTACTCTTCACTAAGTCCTCCTACATCTCTTGCTCCTCAGCCCATCCACGTAGGAGAGACGGGATGAAGCTTGTGTGGGTACTAGCCTCCTGTTACTCCCTCCTCCTCAGGCTCCACATCCTCATTGTTACCCAATGCACGCTGAGCAGTTGAGATGAGTCTGGGCTTGGTAGTATCTCCCTGTCTCATCTTCCTGAGTATCTTCCTCCATCTCCACCTGGTCCACATGCATGGCTTCATGTTTAATTGTGAGAAACGACTGTTTAAGTAGGCGCAGAAGCGAGATCACTGAACTGATGATGGCGTCGTCACTGCTCACCATCTTTGTGGAGTCCCCAAAGTCTTAGAGAGCTGCACAAATGTCAGACATCCATGCTCACTCTTCAGCTGTTATGTGGGGAGGCTGACCAGAATACCGACAGTCGTGTTGGAGCTGGTATTCCACAACCGGCTTCTGCTGCTCACAAAGCCTTGCCAGCATGTGCAGTGTGGAGTTTCAGTGTGTAGGCGCGTCACACACCAATCAGTGATTTGGCACTTGCATGCGCTCCTGCAGCACTGACAGGGCAACGCCAGCTGCAGCCGACTTGCAGAAATGGGCGCTGATGCAGTGTACACCTTGACCAGAAGCTCTGGCAAATCTGTATGTTTTCAGAAACAACTGAACTACAAAGTCGAACACGTGTGCCAAGCATGGTACGTAAAATACGAAAATAACTGCCATCTGTATATACCACCCTGCCATCTGTATATACTACCCTGCCTACTGAAGGAGGGGGTAAGTCACAAGAATTGTTACATAGGGGGTTGACTTGCATAAATCCCTTCTCAGGTGTGGTATTGTAGAATTTACAATAGCTATCACTCATGTAATGGAAGAAATAAGTGAAATTTTTGCTGTCGCTTATATTTCTCTGCCGTCTCTGCATCATCATTCGTGATATGTGTTAAAGGGGTGCAATGATACTCTTTCTCACGTGACCCACGAAAACCTGGAGTCGGCCCTGAACATATTGTTCATATATTTCAATGTGTAATGTTCAAACCAGTCAGGTTTTAAAGGGAAAATCCACTTGATGTGTCAAGTATATAGCAGCAGAAGGACCTACTTCGAAAGACATTAAACCACATTTTGGTAACTGATCAGAGCTTTCTTTTTGAAAAGATCAAACTTAACACCAGACAAATTTCAGTAATAAAAATCATTGCCAAAGGGGAATAAGTGCACTATATAGACCAGCTGTCATAGATTTGTAGGCTGATGTAATAGACTTCACCAGAATGATCTCACATTTATCTATTAGATCGTTTTGATCATCTAAAATCTACTTTAACATACACTGCAGTTTAATTTTTAATTTAACAGGATAATATTACTGTAATGAATGAACAACTAAATCAAAGATTTCCAAGGAATGGCACCGCGGTCGAACTTTATAATACCATACGTAGTAGCAGTCAGTCTTAATAGTAACACAAAAGGTAGGCCGGTGAGGATCCAAGTTTTACTAGTTTACTATCAGATTAGCCTTTTAGGCCTTTCCAATTTTTCAGGCTCAAATGCTGTAGGCTACCAAGAATTTATGATGACTTTTCCTTATCATAATGTTGATCATCAGGAGTTGAACTCAAACAAGTTATCCAGAAGTCCTTCTCCAACCACAGCAATATGGAGGACACATGTCTGGACAGGCTGCAAATCACCTGACAAATGACCTTACTTAGAAATGACAGTTCTCAGCAGCACATAATCCCGTGCAAACAGGACAAGTGCTGCCGACAACAATGTTCTGTGCACATGGGAGTGCGGTCAGACTGTTGGCCTAAAAAGCTAATTAATGCTGATCAGATTACAAGTAGCCAAACAGCTGTGGTCGGCCAGTGTAAACGTAGGTTGGAGAAGATATCACTATCCCAGGCAATACCTAGACTTTATGGCCAGTAGTTTCACCACATATTATTAAGCTTTGAAAATTATCTAGTATTTTTCCAATTATCATTGCATATAGAGAGATTACCCTCAATCAAAGGGGTTCCCCATAAGATAGGTGATAACTTACTGACTGATTGGGGTCTGACTGGACCCACACCGACTGGCAGAACGGGGCACTTTTATCCTTGGTAGAATGGAGCAGCAGCGAGCACATGCTCAACTTTTGCTCCATTCCCTGTGGGGCTGCTTAGTGCCGCGCTCGGCTTTTTTTTCAGAAACCTCATAACCCATAGAGAATGAATGGATTAACAGTTGGGCATCTAAACCGGTCACTCTAATCCAACGGAGATGAAAGTGCCCTGGTAGGGGTAATAATTTCCATACTGCCAATCGATATGGGTCCCACCTTTTGATAGGCGATAACTTTTTTTCACCGGACAACCCCTTAAAAGGAACTTTCCAGTTTAGAAAACTAATTTTCTTACACCCTTTTAGGGAATTTTTATTCAAGTCCAAAGTTCAAGATACCCATTTTTGTTTTTGTCCCTTGTTACACAGAAAACCAATTGATTTCAGTGAACGTTCTGTAATACCTTTTTTACCCTGTGGTGGTGCTGCAGGAAGTTTGAACAATTACTGTAAGATCTCCCCACACATTAGAGCTAATTGCAGTAAAATCTAATATTTGTCATGGGACCCATTTTAAAAGTTGGGATAATGTAAAGCTGAGAACCCACATAAGCAAATTAATACAATAAACCAAATCTTTATGAAAAAATTATAAGTCTTAGTTAATATAGTGTACATCTTTCTCCATATCCATTAATAAGTCATTAATACAGTAATATTTATAATTATTAATAATTGACATTACACTACCAACAATTGAGAATACGCGGGAGCATTACTAAGTCTGTATAATAGTTAGACGGCGTAAACGTAGACATGACAGTCTAAAATCACCATATATTATAGCTGCTCTTGATGGATGATAAATGGTGCAGCTTGAAGGTCCATTTAGATGGTCCAAATTCTATCAATTAAGAGGCGTTGATCGACGCTCATTTACTGATCAATTTAGACAAGCTGACAAATTACTGAATAGTACAAAACTGTCATTAATACAATAATGGTGCCACCTTAGTGCATCGTGTTATTGGCAGCATATCCCTGGTTTACAAGGGGAGATGTGCTGCCGATGCTGGCGTAAACTATACAATCACCGGCATGTTTACACGGGAACACTCAATCGGCAATTGTCGGCTCATCTAAATGCAACTTTACACACTTTTGGCTAATTTTATATCACCTATTGGTCGTTTGGGTTAGTTTACACCAATATTTTGCACCAAAATGAGCCAGAATAGTGACACATTCATCTTAGAAAATCTTCCTAGTTGTTCTTAATCCTTTGAAATTCAGAGTAAGGCATATTTCAAATAATTTTTTTTTTGTGTTCGTATTACGGCCAAAATATATAGATTCTCCTATTTCTTCTGAACTATACTAAGACCACAATAGGCACTTTGTGATGGTCAAATGTTGTGCGAAACCAGGCTGAAAATCTAATTTTTTACATTTTGTACCATTCCAATTAGGATTTTTTTCCGTGCCACTATGCTCTAACATCTGTAAATCGCTCTCTAATAAGTCAATACCTCTGCCTGTTCATAGTAATAAAATCAAGCCAACGAGTCTTTACCTTGTAGGTCCAACGTTGAGTGGGTTCTTATGTTAGTAGATATTTGTGCTTCCTCTTTCCATCACTTTGAGCGGCTCACTTACTGTCTAGAAATAAATAATATAACGTAAAAACATGGCAGACTGACAAGTAGAAACATATTTCTTGCTGTCGATAAGTGTAAGTTATAAACTTGTGATTCCTGCCTGGTTTCACTAGTGACAGACAAGGCTCCCATAGGGTTAGCCCCCGCCTAATCTGGAAGGAAAGTATTGATGTTGTAGTGACATATTGGCAGACAACTACATTTGTCAGAAATAATTTAAGGTAATTTCTTTAAAAATCAAGATAATTGGTGCATAGGGAATACATCTCCAGGGTTTAAACAATGTGACTAGGTGAAGAAACCATAAAACATTGTAGACATAAGGGGAAAAAAGCCTGACTGCCGATGAGATACTTGTCTGTCCTTCGACCCACTTGCCAAGATCTCATAGATCTAGATGGTTGTGAGGAACTATCAGCTCTTTCCACTGTTCGTTATCTTTTGCTTCCAATTTTTGCCTGACCGACATGATCGTTTTCGGCATGTTTCAGGGTCTTAGAACAATAATTGCTATGTACAATTCAACCACTTTACAACAATCACCATAAGTTACACTAAAAAGGCAAAAAAAGGTCTTCAGGGGGAATAGTCTTCCCAAGAAAGATCACTGGTATTCGGAGTATTTGATGGAACTGAAAATCTGTCAAAGGAAATTTGGGTTCGATAAGGGGCATTCTTCTTAGAAAAGTCATTTTCACTGTAGTCAGTTATACGATGAGAAACATATATAAGTCTGATTGTATATATAAGGCCGCATTATATGTATTATCTCCTATGCTATTTTTATTATATAGTAATGTAATTGCGGCTTGACTTCTATCTAAAGTTTGATTAGGAGTTTGTTATCATAAACATAGTTGTGGAACCAGGTTGGAGATCTAATCAACTGTTTACTACAGCTACGGCACATCATGCTTCTACAGGTATTGTATCCGTAAATAGCCCTTACAGGTGAGCACTACCATCACCTTCACCACCACCTTACTCCTTACAGTACTGCCCTATCTATGTGTTTTTGTCCCATCCAGATCTTCACAAGTAAACACACTGAAAAGCTCTAGGCTGCAGACGATCAAAGACTTTGGGAGCAGCGGCAGAGAGTAAGTTCTGGACCCGGGGAGGGTGAGTAAGGAGCAGTTTAATTAAAAAAAAAAAAACGCGCCAGAGGAAAACATAAAACCACTTTAAGAGAAGATTAAAGACAATAGCAAATGTGTACAGTATGTGAAGCAATCTGGTCTAATAGTTTAATGAGGTTAACCCATAAATCAAAAAAAAAAAGTATCACCTTCACCTAAAATTTGTTATAAATGTATGATCTCTGGCTGGCATTACAAGACCAGGGAGCCAGTGCCCCAGTTTGATTGGACCAAAGGTCAAACATGATTTCTACTACTCTATTCAATACAAATAGGAGTGACAGAGATACGTTGCTTGGCCATCTCTGTCAGCTCAATTATATCCCAAAATATCCCTACAAGGACTAGAATGAGACCATCTGATTGAGCAGACCACTCCTGATCTAAACAGGTCACATCCTCCTAAGAGATCTGGGGTTAGAAAATCACTACGTATTGTAAGTCGCAGATCTGTATTTGTGTTTCATATTAAATAGATTTCATTTCCTTTGGTGCTAAAGAGGTTAACAACCATTTCTTTGCTGGTTTAAAACTTGCAGCTCTTGGCTACAGGTCTTGATATAATACAGTTGTAAATGAGATTTCTTTTTGTACTCAGTAATCGTTATGTTGTTGAATCCATTGTTACTCGATTGTTCTAAATCTCTTTTCAATAAAAAACAGATTAAACATAAAAAATTGCCTCTCCATCTCACAGCTGTTCCTGACCTGGTCATTTCCTCTCCCTATAAAATCTGGCCAGATCTTCTCTTCCTCGCCATTGAAAGTTTTACTTCCTAGCTCTTTGGAATCACTGTGCTGAGTTGGAGATTGTTGTTGCTGCTGGAGATTGTTGCATGCTTTCCTCATTTTCCTATTCCTGTTTGGTTTGTACTTTCCTTTATATACTTCTCTACCTTTGGTGATTGTTTTGTATGTTAGCTGCTTTTTGCTATCCCTGTTTGTCTTACGTGTTTATACACTAGCATTTGTCCCAGGCCTCCTGGGGGAAGGGGAGCGGAAAGCTTAGGGTATAACAGGAAAACAGTAAAGCCCCCGTCACACACAGCGATCTCAATAGCAAGATCGCTGCTGAGTCACTAGTTTTGTGACGCAACAGCGATCTCCCCAGCGATATCGCTGTGTGTGACATTCAGTGACGATCAGCCCCCTGCTGGGTATCGCTGATCGTCGCTGAATCGACGGTCTCCCGCTGGCCAGCACGCATCGCTGCGTGTGGCAGGCAGGAGATCAGCGATCAGCTGGTAACCAAGGTACACATCGGCCGGGCGCCTGGAAACCCAATGTGTACGTTGGATACCAGTGCGCTGCTGCAGGGGAGCTGGTAACCAAGGTACACATCGGGTTTTCAGGTGCCGCGCAGCGTCTGGAAACCCGATGTGTACTTTGGTTACCAGCTCCCTGCACCAGCGGGCTGGTATCCAACGTACACTGCGGGTAACTAAGCGACGTTACCCGCAGTGTCGCTGTCCTGATCGCTGCCTGAGCTGCCTGTTTGGCAGCTCACCAGCGATCATGTAGCGACACACCAGCGATCCTGACAAGTGCATATCGTTGTTGGGATCGCTGGTGTGTCGCTATGTGTGACGGGGCCCTAAGGCTGGTGGCTCAAACCACCTCACCTTTAGAGGTATCTTTGGGAGCAGGGATAGGTAGGGTCCCAGCCCTAGGGACAGTGCAGGGCCACTTTCCTTATTCACGTACAGTCACAGAGTGACACACTAGTGGGAAAAAAAAAAGATTGGAGATTTTTATTTAACAGTCTTGGCTAACACTTTTAGGCTTAGTGCAGACAAGCATGTATTCTCTCATTCCAGAGAATCGGGTTGATTATGCAAATCACACTCTGACCAGAGCTTGATCAGAGTGTGATCCGATTCACTTGAATGAGGAGAAGATGGAGAAAAAAAAGAATATCTCCATCTTTTCCATTCTGTGAGTCCGTGGAAATCATAATGCACTGACATGTCATCCGAGTGCAGTCCAATGGTTTCCATGCACTCATTGACTTGCATAGCCGAGTGCCATCCGAATATCAGATCAAACTCAGACATGCTGCAATTTTTCCTTGGACCGGCTCTGTCTGAAGAAAAAAATCAGATATGTGCACTTCTCCTTAGAATAACAATGGTCTGAGTGTGATACAATGTTTTGTTGGATTGAACTCGGACCAAAAATAGGGTCCTCTCCACGAGCCCTTAAATTCAGGCATTTTGCCAACATGCTTTATTGCTAACTGACCCATAATGAGTCACTCCTCAGAGATTATGGGGGATCATTATTAAGCTAAATACACTTAAAAAACTGTCTTTCGTGATGCGTGCCATATTAGACACTTTCTGCACTGCTGACTCCAACAATGGTCATGGCTTAATGGAAAGGGGTATGGACTAATGAGCCACACAGTGAGCCAAAATCGTAGAGCAAATTTCTGGCACAAAGTAAGCCAACTACCGTAATTGGTGGTTTAAACTTAGATTAACCTTTAATTAGTCTTGTGGGTTCCAATGGACCCCAATCGGGTGTGTTTTCGTCACATTTCCGCACGTATGAAACATAGGTAACCATCTTTTTAGATAGCTTCCCAGCTATGTGAGATATATAAGATATATGATTCTTGTGCCGAATCTTATTTTTTCATAGTACATAAGTCGGTGTTTAAATTTTGTTGATTACTAATAGTTTTATATTACCATTTAGCTATGTTGTTGGACCTTAAGTTACTAAATAAAATAAAAAATAAAGTAAAAATTCTTCTTTAATATATTTTTATTTATTTATATGAAAAGTGGGATCCTATGGACACCACGCGATTAACAGTGTACGTATTTGGGTACAACTAGCTGAAGGTTAAATAGCCAAAAGGATGTAACAAATTTCTAACATTGACAAATCTGGCGGACCTTTAAGACGCTATTCTTAGTTTGTGCTTTCTAAGAATTAGACAATATTCATAAATGTGCCCCTATGTGTCTTTTTTTTTTCAGAAGCGCTCAAAAGTCATGCTAGATAAAAAATAAGGTAAAAAAAAATAAATTTTAAGCATATTTTTTCTCCATTTCTCCTACGTCAGTGTCACGGTATTCTCTTTCTCCTTCACACCGGTGACATTAAACTCCCTTATCGGCATAGTGTGCCATCATTCTATAAATGACTGGCTCTCTGCGTGCAACTTTCCAACTATCTGACATGCCGTAATGTATTTATCGGAGTTGCTGAATATTTTATGCAAATTAAATGATGCAAAATTGTATACGGCGTATCCTTTTGATGCAAGCCATAAGCTGCTTACGTCTTCGTGTCATACTTGTTTAGTCAATCGTCTTGCGTACTTCAGAGTGTTACACTTTATATGTAATAATTATTCATCACTTGGATGGTTAAAGATTTTTTTTTT
>VIAB01000184.1:158080-169049 GCA_009801035.1 Oophaga pumilio
AGAACTTACGCATGCATAATTTTTGGGTTAACTGCTGCAATAGAATAAGTCTGTGGGACTCATGGCCTGGATGCAACTTCGTCTTCTGCACCTCTACTTTAATTTTAGACTTTTTAGTTTTGATATAAAATGTCTCATTTACCCCATTTGTAGTGTTTACATTCCTTCTTTTTTACCCCCAATCCACACCTTTTTTTTATCTTTCTTTTGCTCTCAGCCTCTCTCATCCAGAAGAGGCGCGTTTTTCTTATGCAGCAAACAGGCATGAAATAAGTGGCTGACATATGCCACCGCGGGTCATTCAAGTAAGGCAGCATGTCAGAATTCAAACTGGGCCATCCATCACCGACAGACCAGGAATCAGCCCGAGCAAGACAGCGAGCGCCCAATCTAATGGCTGACCTTCCAAGTACTGGGATTGCTGACAGGAGGAGAAAGAGATTGGAAAAATATTTCATGCATTGCACCCGGGCTACAATGGAGCTCTGAAAGATTTGCAGATACATTTATTTTCTTCCAAAAATCCCCCGCTTCCCCCAGAACCCAAGTGTGACCCGGTTTACCCTTTCGGGTCAGATAACAAGTGGTGTAAGGCAGCTCGAGACGGCTGAGGAATTTCTGAATTGCAGAATGCTGTCTGCAGCAAGACTAAAGCCAACAGCTTTTTCTAATAGACTGGAGGGAGCACGGATCCAAGGAGGATTTCAATTACACACACAAGTGAGGAGAAGAAATGTTTTTGGCTTGGTGGAAGTAAACATGAAAATACATTTGCTGTCAGCAACACCCCAACAACAGATGATTAAACCCCTCCGCTCGCCACATTTTAATATATTAATCAATGTAGCTGGAGTAATGTGATTTTAATTGTCAGCAGCACATGAGCAAGATGACAGACTGTTATAATGGAAGACAAATAGCGAATGTGCTGGAAAATATGCACGATATCAGACTCCTGTCTCCAAGCCCGATGATCATTGGTGCTATCTGTCCTTTTACATGCAGCCAGGCATCCCCCTGGTTGTAGTTCAAGAGCAATTACCATCATCTTGTATGTATGCAGACCTATTAATATGAAACATTCATCGCAATTATTCAATAAATGTAAATTATGCCTTAGAATAGACTACAAACCAGGGGGTCTGGTAAGATGCCAGAGAGACTGCTGCCACCTGTTGTAGAGTAGTGGTACTGCAGCAATATGGAGCATTGCAAGTAATATTATAGGGGTCGGTTAGAAGAGGATGCCATAACTTAAAGGTCTCTCTTAAATCCATGGAAGGACGCTACGGCATGATGCTCGCCAGCTTTTGTGCATTTTCCTGCCAATCAACCTCTCCGGTGTGCAGTAGCGTCTCTCAGTGGGTAGAAGAAGAAGTTGCTGAAAAATCCATCTGAGCAGATGTGAATCAGCTCTATAGGTCTCTAAGAATTAAGTGACATATTACTGAGCAAGACTTTTTTGTAAAAGTTTTTCCACATACCTCTTTTTCACCTTATGATTGTAAAGTCTCACGCAGATGTCCGTGAAAATTGGACGGACATCTGCAGGAGTCTGGTTCTAACATTGTGAAGGATTGGAGAAGCTTTGCAAATTTTTTTTTCCTGGCATAGGAAAAAAAATCACAGATGGTAAAATGCCAAAAAACTAACATGAAAATCGGATCCAGCGCACTGATGGAAATCGGCCCGTTTCTTTCACGCAGGGGAATAAAAAACGGACGTCTGATGGAGGCCTTGTTCTTTATTTTTCTATATTTTTTATTATTTTAACAGAGAGATACAAAAAAAATCTGTATAGTAAATACAATCTCAGATGATAGATTAAAACAGGGAAAAAAAGGAGAATTGATAGAGAAAAAGGAAATAATAAATATTTGACACGTAAACCGTACTCATCAAAATATGACAATATTTCAGCTTCCTATTCAATTATTTTATGGTCTTAAAAGGGTTGTACTATTTTCTCCGGTCGGGAGCACACCGCTCCCCAGCCTCCAGACGTCTTGCTTGCTGTGAGTGACAGTGCACTCTTGCTTGATTGACAGTTCCGACCAGTGTCATGGCTGCACTGATGGCCTTAACCTATGTGAAGCAGCTTTGCAGCATGAAGGAGCCGCAGGGGCACTTAAGCTGGTCAGGGCTGGCCGCCAACAGCACGCGCTCTAGCGATCACAGCCAGCCTCAGTGCAGCACTTACAAGCTTAATCAAAAAGAGCTTGTAAGTAATGTATATGTTATTGCAGCGGTGACCAGTCTCCTTTGCTCTTTTTATTTTACATTTTTACATTTGACATCATGCTTTATGTCCTGCTTCACAGTGAAACCCCATATTTACAAATGATATAAAATATTATCAAGTAGCATAAGCCTTAGTGCGCCAGTATAATATTATCCCCTATGTTCCCTCTGATCTGTATGCTGGCTTTAATTAGACAATGTGGAGTTCTGGGGAATTAAGTCTAGACTACAGGCTACTAGAAATACCCAGCAGTTAATTCACTAGTGTCCAGTGTATAGTAATAGTATAGTGTACAGACAGTGCATAATAATGTCTGTATTACTAGTATATGTTTTTGGGGATCTCAGGTGGAGCTTGCATTTATATGCTTTTCCTCCTGATCCAAAACTATCAGACTATTAGAAGGAAAGATTCACCTTTTTGACAGGTCAATGTTGGGGATCTGTAACCTGTGACCTGTTATGAATGTGCTAGAGATGGTTTCTGAGCAGAGGCTCCCTCTGGTGGTTACAGACAGTACTGAACTTTTCAGCGAGGAGTGGCAATCTGGAATCACGGACTGGTCTGATATAAGGGAGGTTCCCTCCCATGATGGTTGCCGGTGATCAATTGTTCTTGTCTCAATTGTGGTTCCTGGTTCATTTGGAAGTTTGCTGGAGTCCTGTCTGCATCTCCTGCTTTCAGATAACATTTTTTTTTTTTTTTGTGCTTGCTTTTTGCATTGTTTTCTGCACTTTTGTGGAGGTCAGCCAGGTCCCCTCCTGGGGCCTGTGTTCCTCACAGTTTATCTGCAGCCACTGTTATTTGCTCATTTGCTTTTTCCTGTTTTTTCAGGGGCTGCAGCTTGGTTTTGTTCACACTGAGATCTGATGATCGTGTGATCTCAGTATTTTTGTAATCAGAATTGTTGGATTTTTGTAGGGTTTTCTGGGTTGCAGAAAGTTATCTCTCCTGTCCTATCTTATTTAGTCAGCTTGTGGCCCCAGCGTTTGCTCAATCTATTTTCTGCCTATGTTTGTGTTTTCATCTTGTCTAACCGCCATTATATGTTTGGGGGCTTCCTATTTTCTTTGGGGATCTGCTCCGGGGCAGATAGCTTTAATCTTTCTGCCTTTAGGTGTAGTTATCTCTTAGGCTGTGACGAGGCGTCTAGGATCAATGTAGGAACGCTCCACGGCTACCTCTAGTTGTGTCGTTAGTTTAGGAATCTGCAACCCATCAGTTACCAACATCTCAGGTGTTCTGCTGCCCTGCTGTTGTTCCTGTCCTCCTCAGCTACCGAAACATAACAGTGACCCTTACTGATCATGGACCATTTTCCCTCTCACCCCATAGCCTCTTCATATCATAACTATGAAGTCTTAAGATCTTCATGTCCGCAGTCAGAAATCTCACTCTCTCTGCATCTAGTAACGTTTCAGTAGGTGCTTTCTTTCAGATTTGCTCTCCTCTGGCATTTTGTTATTATTTTCATCCATGTTTCTTTTTCAGCAGAAAAAAATAAGATGTGACAAATACCAGATGCCTATCTGACACAAAGGGAGTCGTACAACTTTCCAAACATTCTGCCTACTTGTTCACCACTCTTGCATCCCTTTTTAGGAGGACTAACAACAGGCGATGACGGCCATATTGGTTGTCAACCAACTTTTCTAGGATCTAAAAAAAATGAAATATATAAATAAATTATTAAAGGGTTTGTTCACTTTGCATGATCCCTACTTGTTCAAAGGGTCCCTTGACAAAGTGATCAACTATAATCTGGGACCCTGGCAATGACACCACAGGGGAAATAACCAATTCCTTTGTGCCCAGTTCAATCTAGGAGTTGTCTGTGTCATGTCGGCCAGAACAGGTCCTCCTTTTTGTTCTCCACCTTGGCCAAGAGATGAGGATCCTATACTGAGGACCCCCCTCAATTTTTTCTTTTTAATCAGATATATGAAAATTAGTTTTACAAACCAGTTTTACAAGACAGAAAAGTTTTATTGAATTCTAGAAGCGCTTCATAATTTTGTATTTTACTTTATCAATGTATTTTAGAGATATATTGGCTACTCTACAGCCTATTAATTTATTATGAATTATTATGGCGCAATTATAATATTGTCCTATACAAATCTACATTGAATAACTGATTAACCAGCTTTTTTTTCCCAATAATTATTTGGGAAGACAAATAGGAAACAAACAAAAAAAAACATAAAAAAATAAGATAATAAAGTTATTGGCAGCTGAAAATATTCATTCCCATTTGCATCGAAGATGTAGCTGGTTCTCCAACTGGTTTTCTATAATTTGAGGTACATCAGTATGACACACACTGTAGATATCACACATTAATCAGACATAATTAGCACTCTGGGTGACAATGATTTGATTTCTACCCTAGCAATAAAAGCTTTGGATGTCGGCATATAGATTCAGCATGTAAATTGATCATTTACCTATTGTTACGGTGTATCCCCATGAGAAAGGATTTAGGACAAACTATGGCTGCAAAAGGCAAGGGGGGGGGATAGAAATCATCAAGAAAACCCTCTGCGAGATTCTCGGATAACATAGAGAAATAAATTAATTCAATAAAAGCTTTTAAGGGCGGTAATGAAATGTGCTATTAGCAAGAGAGATAATACTGATATTTTGTGTTTTTCTTTGTCTACTGTCAAGTGGCTTGCAAGTTGCAACCGAGACACAATACAAAAAACACATATATGAGCCGCGCCCATGAAATTGCAATAAGTCAATCAGTGCATCTCAATGTGACTATGACACAGGGTCACATATGCTAAAGTGAATGTCATCCTCAAATGTCACAAGACATTTGGCCTTCACCAATGGACTGCTACTGACGGGAGGTTAGCTCATATTCTTAGGGGCTATGCGCCTTCCTATCCACGTCTCACAATTACTCATGACTTGGTAGAGGTGAGGGATTACTTGTACCCACTGTCATCAAATGCAGCTGGAAATATAGGAGCCCATGTGCTGTTTTTGCACAAGATCACTAGTGTATCTACCACTAGGTCAGTAACTATGATATAACGAGTGTTTCAATCAGTAAACTACTGTGACATTGCAAGAAGGTTTCTGTCTGGTGATTTTCTATGACAGCACAGGTGTGTTTCCACCTGGCGAACTGCTGGGACATCACAGATGGGTTTCAATAAAGTAAGCTACTGCGCTATCAAAAAGGAAGTAAGCTACTGTGACATCACAAGTGAGGTACGCTACTGTGATATCAAAAAGGAAGTAAGCTACTGTGATATCATAAGTGAGGGTAAGATACTGTCACATCACAAGTGAGGGTAAGACACTGTCACATCACAAGTGAGGTAAGCTACTGTGACATTACAAGTGAGGTACGCTACTGTGATATCAAAAAGGAAGTAAGCTACTGTGATATCAAAAAGGAAGTAAGCTACTGTGACATCACAAGTGAGGCACGCTACTGTGATATCAAAAAGTAAGTAAGCTACTGTGACATCACAAGTGAGGTACGCTACTGTGATATCATAAGTGAGGGTAAGATACTGTCACATCACAAGTGAGGTAAGCTACTGTAACATCACAAATGAGGTAAAATACTGTGACATCATAAGTGAGGTACGCTACTGCGATATCAAAAAGGAAGTAAGCTACTGTGACATCACAAGTGAGGTACGCTACTGTTATATCAAAAAGGAAGTAAGCTACTGTGACATCACAAGTGAGGTAAGCTACTGAGACATCATAAGTGAGGTGAAATACTGTGACATCATACGTGAAGTAAGCTGCTGTGACATCATAACTGAGGTAAAAAACTGTGACATCACAAGTGAGGTAAGCTACTGTGATATTATAAGTGAGGTACTCTACTGTGATATCAAAAGTGAAGTTAACTACTGTGACATCATAAGTGAGGTAAGCTACTGTGACATCACAAGTGAGGTAAAATGCTGTGACATCACAAGTGAAGTAAGATACTGTGACATCACAAGTGAGGTAAGCTACATTGATATCATAAGTGAGGTGAGGCACTATGACATCACAAGTAATGTAAACCACTGTGAGATCACAAGTGAGGTAAGCTATTGTGACATCACAAGTGACATAAGCCACTGTGACATCATAAGTTAGGTAAACCACGGTGACATCACAAGTGAGGTAAGCTGCTGTGACATCACAAGTGTTTTAATCGGGTAAGTGACATCACCAGTAACTTTCAATCTGTGGTATGACATCAAATGTGAGCTTAAGTCAGGTAATCTCCAGTGACATCATAAGTGGTTTTCAGACAAGTAAGCTACTGTGACATCACAAGTGAGCTTAAGTCAGGTAACCTCCAGTGACATCACAATGAGGTTTTAGACATATAAACTGGTGTGACATCACAACTGAGTTTCACTTATTTATTGTATGCGTAACATTACAAGTGGGTTTCAGTCAGGCAAGCTACTAGCCAGGACATCACAACTGTGTTTTCTTTAGGCTAGCTGCTTTGACATCACAACTGTTTTTCAAATAGGTAAACTTCTGTGAAATCACAAATGATCTCATTCAAGGAAATTAGCAGATAGAAATCAAGGGGTCTATCTATTGTTCTTGCATAATAATTTTGATCTGCCCCTGAGTAGGAGACCAGTTAACATAAAACAGAGCTCATTACAAGACACTGAATTTAGTAGAGCACTACACTCTGTAATAGGCTGGGTGGTGGAACCACTGTGCCGTGGCCCAAGGAAAGCCTGGAGGGGCGTAACTAGGTACCTTACCAAGTCTGACCAAGGATACACGGCGGCTGACGATGTGATCTGAGGAGAGACGAACCAGGTGCTACACCAGGACAGACCTTGGGAGGATAGCAGCTGACCCCCAAGGGACTGGAGGCAGGGATTGCGGACTGGGCAAGTCCAGACAGGCTTGGCTGGAACAACTGACACAGACTGTTACTGGCGGATCCATTTCCAGACCTGTCTCGGAGATTACGTATCCAAGAAATGGAAAAGAAGGCTGCTCAAAAACGCACTTTTCATATTTGGCATAAAGTCCATTCTTCCTTAGCTTCTGCAGAACCTGGTGAACATCTCTACGGTGTGAAGGCAGGTCAGGGGAGAACTCGAGGATGTTGTCCAAGTACACTACTACAAACGTATAGAGAAGATCCGGGAAGTTGTTGTTCACCAGTTCTTGAAAGACTGCCACTGCATTGCAGAGTCCAAACGGCAGAACACGATACTCGTAGTGACCATCACGAGTATTAAAAACAGTTTTCCATTCATCTGCCGGGCGAATTCGGATCAGGTTGCACGCCCCTTGAAGGTAGAGTTTCATGAAGACTCTGGAACCTTTAAGATGATCAAACAGCTCGGAGATGAGAGGCAGAGGGTATTTATCTTTTATCGTAATTTGATTTAGGGCCCTATAGTCAATACTGGGTTGAAGTGAACAGTCCTTCTTTACAAAGAAGAATCCTTCTCCGGACAGCGAAGAAGATTTCTGGATAAATCCCCTAGCAAGATTTTCTTCAATATATTCTGACATGACTCGGGTCTCGGCCTGTGATAGGAGGAGATCGATAGAGCAGTCATACAGTCTATGAGGTGGTAGTGTCTCAGCTTCCTTTTGTCAAAGACGTCGGTGTACGTCCAATCAGATGAGGGCAGACCAGTTAGGTTAGATGGAGAGACCGGAGGTCGAGTAGGACGAATGGGAACCAGGCAGGTTTCATGGCATACCTGTCCCCAGTGGAGCACCTTGGATTGGAATCCAAGATGGGATTGTGTCTCCGCAGCCAAGGCAAACCTAAAAGCAGAGGGTGAAAAAGACCTCACAGCACATAGAGCGGAATCTTCTCTGAGTGTAGCATCCCCACCCGAAGTTCCACAGGCTCAGTAATGAATTGCATGGTCTCCAGAAGAGGCTTTCCATCCATCAATTAAACCACCAAAGGATCCAGAAGACATAGGATCGGGATGTTATACCACTCAACCATGGCCTGTTGATTAAAATTGCCTGTGGAACCGGCGCCCAGGTGAGCCAACTTGACAAAAGGGCTGTTGCCACAGGAGACCAATACTGTCAGAGTCAGCGATGGAGAGGTTCCACAGGCAATTTTGAGGTACTTTTAAGGTACCCTCTTCTACAGATCCTAGACACTGGCGTTTCCCGGTTTCTTGGAGCAAGATCAGGGAGAACGTTCCATCAGCGCGGTGAAACTCCTGGTAGTCAGCTTCACCTGGTCAATCTGCATAGGCTCAAGAAAAGGTATCGCAGCAGGGGCATGCTGGGTGATCGGCCTTTGGAAGTTGGGAGCTAAGTGCACAGATCTTCTTTCGCGGGTCACCTCTATGGTCTGCTCCTGGAACCTGATGTCTATCCAGGTTGCCAGAGATACCAGGTCATCCAATGAGGTGGGTATCTACGGACCAGCCAGCTTGTCCTTGATTCGCCTGGAGAGTCCCTCCCAGAAGATTGCCAACAGAGCCTCATTATTTTAAGAGCGTTTGGACGTCAGGGTACGAAAACGAACTGCCTACTAGCCCACAGTGAGGTTACCCTGGCGTAACCTGAATAGAGAAGAACGCGTCCAGGCTCGTCAAAGACTTTACAGGAGCCTTCTAAGAAGGACAGGAGGTTCGATACCAAAGGATCCCCTCTCTCCCACACAGGATTGAACAATTCTAGGGCGTCACCAGAGTGATGGGACATGATGAAAGCCACTTTGGCCCAGTCCGAGACGAAATGATGAGCCAGGAGTTCAAAGTACTGGTTGAGCCAGGAGTAAGCGTGTTCTGGTTGATAAGCTCCTGACACAGGCCAGGATCTCTACCAAAGAATGGAGGAGCCAACAGACGAGGTCCGGAACCGGGTATATAACTGGCAGCCTGGTGAATCATCATCATGGTAGCTGCCACCTGGGTAGATGTAGATGCAGCCGGAACTGCCAATGTGTCTAGACGGGTATTCACAGTCCGTAGGTAGGATAAGATCTTATCCTGTTGGTCCTTCTGGCTCAACCTGGTATAAATCAGAGATGGAGGACGCTTGAGAGCCAGCGTATTCCAAGGCCTGAGTAAACTCTAATGGGCTGGGTGGTGGAACCACTAGGTGCCTCACCAAGTCCGACCAAGGATCACTGCAGCTGATGATTCTGTGATCCGAGGAGAGACGAAAGAGGTGGAACCAGGTGCTACACCAGGACAGACCTCGGGTGGATGGCAGCTGACCCCCAAGGGACTGGAGGCAGGGATGGCGGACTGAGCAAGTCCAGACAGGTTCAGCTGGAACAGCAGCTGGCACTACTGACACACAGACTTGTACCAGCGTACACAACAGGTATCTTCATAGACAGGCTCTGGCGGGCAAGGACAAGTAGGCAGGCGGGCACAGCTGATAGGCAGGGCTGACAGACAGCCAGACGGGTATGGCTGATAGACAGGCAAGCAGGCATGGCTGATAGACAGGACAGGTATACAGGATAATAGTACTGGGACCTGAGAAATAGCAAGCGTGTTAGAAATAAAAACAACGTTGCTCAGGCACCTCCATGCTGGAGGAGGTGCCTGAAATAGTAGGAGTACTCCAGCTATTGGCTGGGGACATTTTAGGGAAGCACACATGGCCCCTTTACGAGAGGGAAAGTATGCACGTGCGCACCCCAAGCACAGCGCCCGAGGTATATCTCTGTGAAGGAGACCCTTTACTTTGAGTTCTGTAGATAATGCAATATGAGATTTTGACTTCAAGAACGTGAATTTACAGTAAATCTAGAAAGACCATCAGCCAACTCCTACTCTGTAAACTTTCCAAAAATGGTTTGCAGAGATTTTTTGTGTGCACTGACTAGGAGTATACTAGAGAAGAAGCCAAATGGTTAAATGCTGTCAGTCTAGATTCTTCCAATGACTAGAGTCAGAATGTCAAAAGAAAGGCTTTTGACATTTCATAAGCGAATTCTTGAAATCAAGGTAATTACATGGTAACTAGAAATAGTCAAATCCTGATAAGCCCATGGTTATTGTTGGAAATATTTTGTTAGGATGGGAAAATCATTGCCTAGCCCCCAGGTAGTTTGGGGATATATTCAGTTAGGTACTCTTAGCATCTATTAGTTAAGGCATCTTCTAGATGACCCTATTAAAGAGCAGCTACCTTATGTGGTAGGATTATCTAGGATTATAAATTCATTACTGTTATTACAAATTCATAAGGGACTTGAAGAGAAATAACTGAGGGGGATTCAGGAAAGAAGCAGAAAAAGAATATTTTACAAAAGATTCTGTCCATTAAATATGAAGAGCGTGGTGAAGCCTCAAGACAACACTGCTATCAAATATTTATTAAAGGTCCATCTTATAGAGAAGAGACTATAAAAGCAAAGCCCCAAATGCACCTTTAAGACTTTGTTTCATGCCCCCCACCCTACGATAATATTAAATCAGATCTCCAAAGTGACAAGTCCACAAAGCACATTTTACAAGTGAATGCATGATCTCACCATCCAGACATGCTTAATAACAGCTGAAACACGCGTCCATATTTATCCCCTCGTCTGAGCTCTGATCCAATCACACTGTGCTGAGCGGGAACATAAACAAAGATCAGACACGACTAAAATGTCAGCATATTTAAGCCCTAAGTTATGTCAATGCTCATTTAAAGAATTGCCATAAAATTGCAATGTGGGATTTGTAAGGAAAGACTTGCATCAGAATCCAGAGAGCTGACCACCAAAGACTCTCCAGT
>VIAB01000184.1:171657-184298 GCA_009801035.1 Oophaga pumilio
TTTTCACACATTGTCAACTTTCCTCTACATTGTGACCACAAGTGCAGATGTACAAAAATGTGTGTTCTGTTGATTTGTTAGCTATAAATGAAGAAAAATGTAACTCAATTTTCAAATCGTCAACCCCTCGGTGGGTGACACGTGAAGTATAATGTAATATACGTGGTGCTGAGGGGTTTATTTTGACATTAACACCATATATTTTTAGATTTTTATATATTTGTGTGTATACAGTATAAATAAAAAATACATAAAAAATAAACAAAATAAATATAATGCTCAGATATAACTTGAAAACTACCTCCGTACTAAATAAATGATAATAGGCAGTCAGTTCTTGACGTTGACATGTAGGAAGCAAAAAAAAAGACAAGCGTAAGGATCTGAGCGACTTTGGCAAAGGCTAAATAGTAATGGCTAGACGAGTGGGTAAGAGCATATCCAAGAGGAGTTGGTCTTCTCTTGCAACGTTAAGTGCTTCCCTGAAGTAGACGAAGGATGGATTGGTGTCACGGTGTGACACGACCCAACTGATGGTCAGTCAGCTAACGGCACAACACACAACGGGTAAGGAATTGGGGGGGGATGAAGGCCCTAACAATAGGGAATGAGGGATGGTCACCACCTGTCCCTGCACTCTCCAACACCCTATGCGGGTCCTTCCCCCCGCCACCGTCAGGATACCTCGTCTCTAGTTGTCACCTATAACTGCCCTAGCTAGTGCACTGGCCGGCAAGGAGCACTAGCCTCACCTCTGCAGGTAATCAACACAGGGGGAAGTGACAAACACCAAAGGGACAAGGTAACAAAAACACCCCACTTAGCTTTCTCTGCTGCAAAGCACCGCACAGCAGATAAGCGAACTCAGCAGAAGCACCACTGCACCCAGGGAGCTCCTTACTCAAGCTTGGTCACTGCAGATTGCTCTAACTCCGACTGTCAGCTCATGCATCAGGTGACCTTTTAAAGGATGGTGGGAGTGGTCACCGCCCACATCAGTTGACCCAGCAGCAATACAATTACACTAGCTTGCCAGCGGGGAAAAACTGACATTTAACCCCTGCTGGCCTGAAAGGAAAAAAAGGTTTAACTCAATGGAACCAGATCTGCCACAAATCTAAAAATGGATCGTGACAATTGGGTTATGGACTTGGAGCCCAATGAAGATCCCATTAATGACTCTAAGGATCTGGTGCCGGGTACCACAGGACACATTTAGTGGTCTTGTGGAGTCTGTGCCTCGACAGGGCAGTTTTATATAATTATAAGTAGTTATATTTTTTAAGTGTGTATACATATGTAGAAGTAGCCAAAAAAAAGTTGCATGAATTTTTGCAGTCACTGTCTGCATCTTGCGAAATTCTTACAGTATACTAAATGCACTGTGTCAGGATTCTGCTGCATTGCTCTTCCGTGCAGTTATGTGCCAAACAGCTTCTCTTCCTGCTTCTCTCAATAGAACATTGTCACGTGACTGCAAGTATAGCATGTGAGCGCTCATGTGACTTAAAATCAGCAAGATGCAGTAAGATAGGGCGAGTGCAGAAATTCAAGCCTGGCCTGGAAAATCCCTTCGACTTTACACTTATATAGTTAGATACCAGGATAAAGCAAATTTTGACAAGTCAGAAGATGAAATTGGTGTTAGCCTGTGACAGGGCTCCACTAATTCAGTAAGTGAAAGTACCCTGTTGCTGAGACCTTCACACATTTTTTCATATATATCCGAGACATCCAGTCATGGAAATCAAACAGCCTACTGCCACCAAATACATCTGCTGACATGGCACACTGATTGAGTGGTAGTGTACATGATTGACCACCACTCCATACAGCGCTGGGCTTTTCGGCATCCCAGTTCTTGAGATCGTTGGGGGCCACGGCAGTCGAACCCCCAGCGGTAGGAATGTTATTTCCAATCCAATAGATAGGGGGTAATTTTCAAACTTGAGAATACTCCTGTAAAGAGGTAGGACCATGAAAGCAAGTTGCAGGATAAGGGGTCGCTGGGGATCCCGCCACTGAGATCCTAACTGATCTGAAAAATGGGCCACAATTGGATGGGCCATTCCTCCATTCCTTATCTATGGAACTGCAAGAGATTGCTAAGTACAGGCTATGTGGATCAGTCCAATAAGATATGGATAAAGAGGTGGCGCACGTGAGGAACCATCAGTCCATTCAAATGGGGCACTTCAGAACTCCAAATCTCAAAATTGGTGGTGGTCGCTGCAATGGAACACCCAGCAATCACCAAGTTACCACATATCCTGTGTATGTGGATTCACCTGCTTTTAGGATCCAATGACTTTAAGGTTCCAACTGTTAGAACTCTCCTGTTAGGTTTTTTCTATCTTGCTGGTCACATGACCTTTGTTGCCTATTTAGTCCTGCTCCGCCCTTCTGGCTTTGCTGGACTTCATTGTAATTTCAACTCTTAAGCTAGCCGGGTGCTTTGTTACCTTTCTATATTAGTTTTGCCTGGTCTTTTGACCTATAAGTTCTATGTTGTTTGTTTTTCTTTTTACTGCTACAACTTCTGTTAGGAGGTGTCCATGTTTTCTCCCAGTCCCTAGTTCTTGTAGGGATCCCTCCCTCGCATCTATAGGTCTTCGTACAGACTAGCTGAGGACTTTAGCGGGTCTGGTCGCAGGATCAGGTTCCCTGTTACATCGTAGGGATCAAGCTTAGTTCTATCGTAGGGACAGATATCCCTTTCTTTCCTTAGTGCCTGTAGCAGAACATAACACCAACATAATAACAAGGAGAATGAAGGTATGCTGGGAATATTTGGAGTCTTCTTTTTTCAAGCAAAGAAACAAAAAAAATGAACATTAAATAGATATTTTCCAGGGCAGCGTGACTGAGCTGGACTCTGGGGAGGCCACCATTTTGTCCTCTTGGATAATTAATATTGCAGTAGCTCATATTCTCTTAATAAAGGCAGGGCTGGAAATAGTCCCTAGTCCTTTACTTGCCTATGATCATTAAAAAAGGCTATCTCTCACCATCTCTCACATAATGATGTTATGAATTTCAAAGCGTTCCCTTTTCATTGGTTTATCATTGGAAATCCTTATCAATGTGCACCTACCATAATGACCTTCCCACCATCGTTGTTAATCTGACTAATAGATAACCTTTTAAATTATTCCTCCAAATTGGTCCTGTGAGTATTTCTCTTCCAGCTGACATCACACTAATCTGTGAATATAACCTGAGCGTCACACATTCATTATAGTGAGGCCCTTGATAAGTAGTTGAATATCCTGGAGGAACATTGGGACAGCTCTCTGCAGATAATAACATATTGAGGTAAAGGTTCAGCGTGCTGCTTGCTCATTAGGGTTAGACAAATACTACGTTAGTTTTCTCCAATGGGTAGAATAGATCACATTTAAAATGGGAACTGGGAATTATACCCTACCTCATTAAAGGGATATTTCATTTTATCTTCATTCATCCCTCTGGAAAAGAGCAGTTTACATACTTTTTCCCAAGGAGCAATAATTCTCAGCTACTCTACAATAAATGCCAATTTCTTCTCTCTAATCCAGCCCATCAGTCCTAATCTCTGCACTGATGGGGGGTGAAAACCCTGAAACAGCTGTCTGTAGATGGGTCGCTTTTTGAAAGAACCTCTGGTTTGGCTGGAAGGAAATAGCTTTCTTCCTTCTGAAGAAGAGCAAATTAACGTGTTTTTTTTTTCCAAAGGAGCATTGCTTGTACATAGGTTCACACTGCTGTGGCTCTGTCTTCAGAGAGTCAAAATCCTCTTGACCTGAGCGTCCATACACATTAGATGCTTCGCCTGATCATTTGGCCAACCTTGGCCGCCATATATAAGAGCCCTCATTTGGCAGAGTGATTCTGTGTTCTCTTTGGGAAAACTGCCAACAGACATCTCTGCCACTGGCTCCTCTCGAGGAGAACAAAGACACCGGCAGTCTGGAATCGGACATGCAGATTGACATTTTTCCCAAAAATCGGTTGGGGCACCCATACACATTAGAATGTTGGCCAAACCCATAGATATTTGCAGGTTCGGCTGACATTAGTCTAATGTGCATGAGGGTTTAAGACATTTAAGCTATTCATCTCCATATTGATGAGGGGTAAGAATAGCAAAAAAAAAGTGTCTTTAGTTGGATCTTTCCTTTTGTTTGGAGGAATCTCTGGCTTGGCAGATATGCAATATCTTTCTGTCTCCTGAGGAAGAGCTAATTTGCATACTATTTTTCCCATGAAGCATTGTAGGTCTCCAAACAACATTGTGTCTATTCAATGAGAGAGTACGAGAGTATCCTGCTCTGCACTGATGAGGGGCAAGAACTCTGAAACAAGTGTCTGTAGATGGGTCTCACTTCCTTTTGGAGGAATCTCCGGTCTGACTGGTTTGAAGTCACTTTCTTCCTGTTGGAAAATAGTTAATTTGCATACTTTTTCCCATGTAGCATTTCTCATCATATAATGTTATGTCCTTTCAAAAACATCCATCCCCCCCACTTTAAGAATATCTTCTATTAGTGTCATATTCTCTTCTTTAGAGGTGATCTCAAGTAAACTAAAAACAATCAACTGACACAAGTTGCTATTGACAAAGAGACTATGGTCATGTTCTTTACTTGTCATATGCATTAAATGACAGCCCAAGTCATGTTAGGAAACATGAAATGTTCTGTATGCCTGATGCAGTTTGCTCTATTTATTCTCTATGTTGTCTGATACTATGGAGACTGAGTTCATTCAGGAGAATATTTAGTAGTCATATTTTTTTTCAATTAAAAATGTACTTTTGAGGTATGTCTCTGCAGAGTGCTGAGCACTAAATGGTAATATAATAATTCCTGCCTCAATTCAAGTACTTTCTATGAGTATGGTAAAAGTAATAAAAAAAAGAATTATCTAAGCTTCGGGAAATTACTGTTTAGCTGAAGTATCATGTACATAGTTAGAATTGATGAAAACAGATTCTGTTTGTGCCGGATCATACAACAAGTCCGAGTGATGACCGAAGCACTCCATTGACTTGGTAATGGGAATTCATTAAAGAGTTTGTCCGCTTCTTTTTCACTGATGACCTATTATTATGATAGGTCATCAATGTCTGATCAACACCCGGCACCCCCGCCGATTAGCCGCTATCGATGGTGGAGCTGGCCGTCTTCTGATAGTAGCCAAGGCTTGCTACTACACATCCACCTCCACTTCCTATTCAAATCAATAGGAGGCGGATGTGTAGTACCCTGCGGCGATGGCCATTAGCAGAAGACGGCCAGCTCTGCAAGTTAGTACTTCCATACGGCGGCCGACAGCAATAACATGATGGGCTGGGATGCCGGATGTCAGATCCAGGCCAATCAGACATTGATGACCTATCCTAAGGATAGGTTATCAATTAAAAAGTAGTAGACAACCTCTTAGTTTTCCACTACCTTCCCTCTTAATATACCTTTGTATGCTGTGCTAATTTTACCATCAAAATGCAATGGAAACTCGAATAAGGTTGTGTTGCACAGATCTACCAATAAGGCCACGTTCACATGTTCAGTATTTGATCAGTATGTCAGATCAGTATTTGTAAGCAAAAACCAGGAGTGGGTGAAAAATGCAGAAGTGGTGACGTGTTTCTGTTTTACTTTTCCCTTGATTGTTCCACTCCTGATTGTGGATTGCAAATACTGATGTAAAATACTGACTAAATACTGACCGTGTGAACGTGCCATAAAGATCAGTTCCTATGGTGGTGAAAGATCAGAGTTGAGTTTTTTTCACAAATTATAAAAGTCACACACATTTTCTGCTCCCTGGAAAACCCCTATAATATAAAGGTTTGCAAATTTGCAATAAATATGATTTTCTGATTCATGTATTCGCTTTTTTAGCGTGATCCTTATATGAAGGGCAAATTATCCTTCATCCTTCATGGTTCGTGAGACATATCGATGGAGGCTAATTCTTAAGAAGAGGCAGAATGAGGAGAGCGCATAAACGTTGCATCTTGCCTTTGGCCAGACACTTGAAATGTTAGGTGTAATATGTACAGTATATAAGACAATGACAGGTGAAGGTCAGGATTTTCACTTCGGTGTATTTTTTTTTTCTTTTAATAATGTCAACACAAATTAGTTAAGTTTCGCTGTGAGATGCGACATGAGGAGATTCGCAATAAACAACTCTGGGATGAAGCTGGCGTATTAATCTTGCAAGTGGTAAAAACATACAGCTTGCTTTTCTTTGTAACAGCATGTCCAGAAAATCAGCACGCTCACATCAGAAGATGTACCTGGGGAATGCATCTTATTGTTCAGATGACATTTAAAACAATGCACCTGACCTATTTGAGTGTTAACATAAGTAATAGGAAAGTCTTTGTGTTTATTATTTATAGAAGATTCTCTTTAGATTAGAAACTCGGAAACGGCTCAGATTTTAGAGCAAAGACTCGCAAAGAACAATGATAAAATCTGATGTCCTTGCCCCGATTTTCTGCGAGACCCGAGTGTGATATATCAGACCAGTGAGAGCCATATAAAAAAAAGCGAAACAATCATCTAAAGCTAGCCATAAATGTAAAGAGCCCGTCCAATCCCTCCTCAATTCACGTATAGATATTTCCTAGCACATAAACAATGAATCCAGTATCATGGAGAATATAGATGCGGCAATGCCTTACCTTTCTTAGTACATTGCTCGGCAGCCCCGTACACAATGAATCAATGTGGATCTGTGGTCGATCCCATAACGATCAGTAAGCTATCCTCTATTTTGTGTATAGGGTATAACTTACAATCTAGGGACAACTCGTTTAAGAATTCCCAGTTTCCCAACATACAAATTCAACACATTAGGGTAACGTACTAGCAAAACCTTCAGCAGGCTGAAATACAATACAGACACATATGGCATAAATATCTCTTGACTTACTACCACAAAATCATGTTTAATTTTAATTTCCAAAACTGGTCATCTTGCGGCACTCATCTCGGAATATGTCAAGCAAAGACGAAAGGTAAGGAAAGATACATTGGTATCTTGTCTTTTCGTTAACCCACAAAGTAAAGTTATATCGTGTTTCTCCGAAAATAAGACATACCCTGAAAATAAGGCCTAGCATGATTTTACAAGATTTTTGGATTATGCTTGAAATGTAAGCCCTGCTCCATAAAATTAGCCCTAGTTACAGTCAGGGCCTACGTTAGGGGGGAGAAAAACTGGGCAATTGCCCATTGCCCCCACCTTTTCTATTCCGAGGTTAAGACTGCTAAGGACCTTTGGTGACCTCAAAGTCATGTGATCATGATGTCACCAAAGGTCCTCTAATTTCAGGAGTCTAGAGGAACTGAACAGGAGACTGGCTGATATGTATGTGCATTGTGTGTATACACAAGTGTATGTATGTGCAGTGTGTGTGTATATACTTGTGTATGTATATGCAGTGTGTGAATATACATTTGTATGGATGTGCAGTGAGCAGCGCCGGACTGGCCATCTGGCAATTCTGGCAAATGCCAGAAGGGCCTGTCTGGTTGTGGGCTGCCTCGTCTGCTACGTTGTTAACATAATCGGTGTTCTCAAGATACCCATAGTGTTAAGAGTTGTGACGGAGCACAAAGTCGCTGAGTCCGTCACTTACCCCAGCAGCCACGGGTATCGATAGAAATATTGGTCTGGTAGTAAATCTTGCTTTCCTCATAGAATCATAGAATAGTAGAGTTGGAAGGGACCTCCTGGGCCATCTGGTCCAACCCCCTGCTCAAAGCAGGATTCTCTAAATCATCCCAGACAGATGTCTGTCCAGCCTCTGTTTGAAGACTTCCATTGAAGGGACATTTAAAACAATGTATATATATATATCCCATCTGATGCTTGGGGACGGGGACAGCATGGGCCTGTGGGATTTCAAATGCCAGGGCTGAATATCAGCCCCAGGTCGTACCTGGCAGTGAGTGTATATATACATGTGTATGTGCATTGTGTGTGTATATACATGCATGTGTATGTACAGGCTAAGTGTTCTGACCATTGGTGCAGATTTCTATAGGTTCATGGCATGACAACTATGGTTAATAAATTGGATCATTGATATTAATCACCACATCTCTGGTCAGATCAGCAAGCATGTTTCTCCCATCTCTAAATGTGCAGGAGGAAGCATTTGGTGCCGTGGAGTAATCACTGTAGTGATTGCTTCATTCTGCAGTGACTTGAAGGAATGAAGCCACAAAAAAAACATATTCTATTCCTTTCTTTATATCACCTGTCTGGTATCAGCATGCAGCTCATACAATGGAGATAAGAGCAGTGATTACTCTATGCATCCTCTATGCATCACAGCATGGAAACTCTTTTGATGACAGTTAAAGAAGAGGATTTATGGGTAGAATGGATTCATGTGGATAGGGTGGTGGGATAAGTGGGAGACAGCTCCAGAACAGAAAACACATTATGGGGTAGGAAGACAGTGGCTATGCTGTCACACTAGACCAAATCCTGGGGGGTAGAGAAAAAAAAAAAATTGTCAAATCCGGAT
The DNA here is from genome assembly GCA_009801035.1 of Oophaga pumilio. Taxonomy (NCBI): domain Eukaryota; kingdom Metazoa; phylum Chordata; class Amphibia; order Anura; family Dendrobatidae; genus Oophaga; species Oophaga pumilio. The sequence continues at coordinate 180,191 of VIAB01000184.1, forward strand.
CTTCATCATTTCATGATGTCACATAGGAATAATTACAATTTCTTTCTGAATTTCACTTGTATACATGGAGAAGAGAAAGTCAATGTATATTAAACTACATGAAATATGGATAGGACTATAGCAGCTGAGGAACCAAAGTTTTGAGTTTCTGCCGTTGCTCCCGGTGTCGGCTGGGGTGCAGGCGTTTCATCGGCAGCCAATCAGCGAGCTCGGCAGCTCTTCCTGTGTAGATGGAGCCAGTGAACTCCCTGATTGGCCACTGTGCTGTCTATCTGAGCCAATGTCAGACAGGGAGCAGCGCTGGGCCCATGGACGATGAGTCCATTATTATTGGTTTCAGCAGCTGGACTACCCCTTCAAGTCTCCAACTTGATTAAACATGAGGAATTCTATTCCCAGACAGCTAACGGCCTTAGATGAAGATTTATTTTTACCACCCAGTTTCCTAAAAGAATAGTGTTTCTGTAAAGAATCTCATATAATCTGCCTCCTCCCTCCCCATTTTGCACCACAGGCTTTAAAAGAACCTTCTGTGAGGGTAGAAAGTGGCTGCAAGGTAATGCAATCCATTATTCTTCTTATTATTTCATTAAGCTGTATCTCACTAAACTTCTTCCCAGATCTCTCAGCTGAACCACATTTGTCTCTCCTTGTATAAATCATAAATCACTGGCCTAAATTACAATGTAATTATAAATGCCTTTCCTTCTAATGCTGCACGGGACCTTTTACCCTCCTACATAATTCTAAAAAATTGCCCGTCATAATTTTGTTCCCTGGGATAAATAAGGAGAAATATCAGCCTGAATATTGCATATATACAGGAGCCAACTAGTATTCCGAATACATCCAGGACAATGAAAAAAAAGAAAGGAAAGGGAAAAAAAGAAAAGGAAAGAAAAAAGAAAGAAAGAAAGAAAGAAAGAAAGAAAGAAAGGAAGAAAGAAAGAAAGAAAGAAAGAAAGAAAGAAAGAAAGAAAGAAAGAAAGAAAGAAAGAAAGAAAGAAAGAAAGAAAGAAAGAAAGAGAAAGAAAGAAAGAAAGAAAGAAAGAAAGAAAGAAAGAAAGAAAGAAAGAAAGAAAGAAAGAAAGAAGAGATAAATATAACAGTAAATAGATAGATTCAATATTCCGTAGACATATCGCTTAGTTTTAACTATGACCACCTGAGATTCTAACCTAGAAAAGTCTTTGCAAAATGGAAAAGCTTAACATATCACTGCAGGATCAAAATATTCATTTGGTTTGTTAGTATTCTCTGACCATAGAGATCCATATATCTGTATAGGTGAAATATTCACAAACTTGTCTATATTTCCCCTTTTCACATGTAAAACGCCATGGAATAAATGATACTATATAAATGTATGATAATAATACTACTACTAATAATAATAAACTAGTATTAGAATTTTTAATCATGATTATTCGAAACATTGTTTTTTTTTATTTCAGATGAAATGGAGCAAAGACAAAACAAAACGGTTGAAGACTTACACAAAGTGCTTTAATGCAAGACTCATGATAAGTCCAGAGAGGCTTTATAGGGTTGAATTAAGATAAAACCCAAGCCTGGATTTACCTGACACCAAGTCAAAAGTGGCCAGTTTTTGCTCTTATTTTATTCCCACTGCTCCTCTGGGTATTCAGTTTTTTTGTTTGTTAGTTTGTTTTTTTTTAATCGGTCATACAGTTCCAGAAATATGGATTTTTTTTAGTATTATGATCTTTACAAAGGGACCATTATTCATAGGGTCCTCTGGGGTGTGTCTTTAGACTACTCTGCTCTACTAGAAATGTAAGAAGATACCTTTGTTAACACTGATAAAGTCAAAAAAGCATCAACAACAAATAAACAACACAACAAAAAAAAAGACACAATGGGTTGGTTGAATTTAGCATAAAAGTCCTAATGGTCCATTTGGAGATTTACCAGGTTGGATAGGGCGCTTTGGTTGCTAGAGGATATAGCAGATTTGCATCCGCTCATTGTGTTAGTATGCCACCCTCAGTCTCTTACCATAGACTCCATTCATGCATATTGGCACAAGTTCAGGTTAAATAGACAGCTGATGTGTTCTTTGTTGTGACAAAGTGAAATGTCTGCTAAAATCAATTTAGGGCTCGTTAATTTCATTGAAATCGCAGCTAACTGCGGTAATTAATCCTGAGTAATTGATCCCAGTTAAAGATCTGTGATGTTTGGTTAATGGGTCTTATCCTTAGCGAAAGCGGATGAGAAAAGGTTTTCTCTCCAAATGTCAGACAGACTCTCTTGGGTATCCGAGACATATTTATGCCATGAAAATGCAGTCATGGTAATGGGGGTGGGTGGGAGAACAACATATGTGCTGTACGCAAGGTAAACAGGGCAGGAAAGAACATGTGCGCTAGAGGTTTCTAGGATATGTTTGTATACACAAGGAACTATAGGGAAAAATATATATTTTTTTAATTTTTCTTTTGCACAAATCTACCTTATTCTTTTTTATTATTGTTACTTTATATTGTCTTTATTTCTTGTACACATTAAGAAGTAATAGAAAGGAGCATGAAGTTAATGATTAACTGAAAGTGGTTCTGAAGGAGAACTTGGTGAAATGAAACACATTTTGGAAAGCTGACATATTAAAGGGGTTATCCTGAACTATATTAATAACTTACTGTGGGTGTGTAAGAAATAACAGGCAGGTAATTACTACCTATCTGCCTGTTCTGTCCAGCACAGAGCAGTCACAGACCGTTCCTGCCGGCAATTCTGCGACTTCCACTGACGTCACATCGGCAGAGCAACGGCTTCTCTTCCGCTCTGCTCTGTCGACGGGATGTGACAGCTACAAACAGCCCAGTAAGTGATACATCGCTGGAATCAGGCTCCCTGCCCCTTCATCATGCTGCTCTCAAGTGGGCTAGCAAAATCCTAGTGACAGATTACCTTTAAAAGTGAAAAAAATAATGGAGGCATGCCTGATTTTCGCCAACCTATGTTTAAGTTTCTTGGGGTACAAGAAGTAGAAGATCAAAGGAAAAATGAGCAATGTGTTTTCCATAGCCTGTCACCTTCCCTAATGAGTTGACTGATATTTTAGTCAAACTTGTCATTATACTCGCAGGGTTTGATAGAGATACAGAACTTTGTGCAGAGATTGTATGCACAAAACAGTAGGAAATCTTTAATCAATTATTTGCAAAATAGTTTTTTTTTATCATTTTATATTAATGGGAGCAATAAGAAACAAAACATTGAAGACAGAAACAATGCCTTTATGTTATTGTGAATACAAGACTAAGGTCAAAAGTTTTTTTTGCTGAGTTTTTTGAGCAGAAACTCTCCAACTCTACAATCAAAACTCATGGTTTTTGAACTCTTCATTGTTCTGCTCTGACAACTCAACAAAAAAATCCTCGGTGTGGACATACCCTTAGTAAGTATATACACACGACACCTTAATTCTGACGGCAGAATCGCTGAGGTATACCAAGGCAAAGTAGTCTTTTTCCTGAAGCAGCTTGTCTGGCGGTATTGCCATAGATTTTGCGACAGCCGCACTCTGGTATCTTTTCCCTACACTGGCGACTCCCAAACTAAGCCACCTGAAGAATGAACATGTCACTTCTTTTAAATGCTTCACGGTTTCCAAACTCTGAAGTGGTTAAAAGAAGCAACGAAAGGCTGAACATGTCCACAGCAATGTCGTTTTTACATATGTTCACTTTTTGCAGTGGTTTTGTGGCAGATGGAATCTTACTGAAAAAGACGTTGTGTCTAGAGATGAGTGAACCTTTCAAGGTTCGGTTCAGCGAACAGTTCGACAAACATACCCGAACCCCATTGAATTCAATGGGAGGCAAAACCAAACGCATAGACAGGACCTTCAGGGGGTCCAAAAGTTGCAAAAACATCTGAAATTAGTGGCCGATTCCAGAAAAAGTGGCATCAATTAACCTACAAATAGTACAAATATTATTATTATTATAGCGCCATTATTTCCATGGCGCTTTACATGTGAAAAGGTGCGTACATAGCAAACAACAAGTATAATAATCTTGAGCAACAACAAGTCACCGACTGGTCCAGGAGGAGAGAGGACCCTGCCCGCGAGGGCTCA
>VIAB01000184.1:194150-220543 GCA_009801035.1 Oophaga pumilio
GGGATTGTGTGGGATATTATAGTGAATGTTACTATGCGGAGTGGACTATATACTCAGCTTCATATATAGAGATATAATCATTATAATTTGTTATAGTTACTATGCCCGGGCAGCGCTGGGCTCTTCAGCTACTTTCAAATAAAGATGAGTGAAACAGATGGAAACAGTCCCACAATGTTCTAAAAACTGGGAGGATGACACTACTCAGACCCCTATTTTTTTATGAATGTGCCGGATCGGCGGGTGCAACTTTGGCGCTGCAGACATGGAGGTTGCCCAATGACTTCTCTGCTGCTTCATAAAAAGGTACCAGAATGAAAAATGGTGGGGGGCTTAGCTACAGATGATCCCTTAGGACAAGTTACTTTTCTGTGATGGCTGATAAGAAAACATAGATTTGCAAATCAATCAACAATATATGATGTCTATAAGCAGGAAGGTAATGTTCAGAGGTAAACAGGCAGCTTAACATCCAACATTAAGGCATTTTTTTTCTTTTGCTAGGAATCGCTTTATACAGCCGTAGACAACTTATTACCGGTCATTCTGGCCTTTCCTGCCCACTTTAAATGGCAGAGGTGAGCATGAAACTCTCTGAAGTCAGGCTGATCAATAAAGACAGTCACTTGTATTTCTCAATTGTTCTGCAATGAGATGGAGACAGAGTGAAGAGATCATTCCCCGGAGGGAAGCCTCTGATCAGCTTCTTCCAAGTAGAGAAGCCAGATTAGTTATTCTTAATGCATGGTATAATTGCCCCTACACCTGGGACTTCTATTAAAGGATGCATAACTTAAGCAGGCCTGCAGATGGCTAGCTCAGGAATAATTTTTCACTTGTGTGCATGGATTCATTGAGCTTTGTTTCATGTTATTATTTTTACAGATGCTGTAGAATTTGGGGCAGGGTACACTAAACCTTTCATGCAAAGTATGTGATGCAGTATCCAGGACAAAGTAAACTAACGGAGGGTGGTCATCTTATGTTGTTGGGACTGTGTGACTGTCGCTACATCTGGTAACGTCTCAGGCCCCCATTTTTCTCCTGCTATTTCTAATAAAATTATTTTAAAATGTGACGCGACTCTGTTCCATTGAAGGTCAGGATGGTCATTTATATACACAATGAAATTCCTATTTCAGATCCATCAATGCCTGGGTGTCATCTACTGTAATAAATCTGTCTAGTAAATGACAGTGGATTATTGTAATACTTTAACAGTCTGAGTGTCACTTAAAGGAACCATATCCTGAATGGATGGGCCTGGTAGATGAGTCTGCTATGGAGGTAGCCACTAGTGTTTAGAAAACCTCAATCACTTACCAAGGGGCTAAGAATATTTTTCTTTATATCAGTGGAGGACCACCAATATAAGAACGATCAGGGTCATGGTGGTCTTCTGGTTAAGACTCCTCTACGATGTTAGCCCATTTGGCTATTCTGGTTAAGAGTCCTCTACAATGTCTACCCATACTGTATGCATGTACATTAGAGCAAAGATCCAGCCGATTTCCACTGGGTGGTCTCACAATCTTATAAGTAGGGGAACCTCTTGATTCTTCCCCGACAGATGATGCTGAAGATCTCAAGGGTGATAAGCCACCACCAGAGGTTTCAGGCAGCAGCTTACACTCCTCTGCCGATTCAAAAGACATACACGTTCGGGGGGTCAGACAGAAAAGCTACCAGGTAAATGACTCGAGAGCTACTGACGATGTATGGGCAGCCTAAACAGAATATGTCTCGTGAGCCTACCTGAGCTAGTGCAGCCAGGTATATTTTTATTTGAGTTAATCTGCAGTTTTCTCTAAAGATGTCACTTGGGATAAGACTAGTCCAATTCTGCCCTAGGTCGGCTTCTCCCAGCACCACTGCAGGTGATTGACAGATTTCTCGCTATGGGAGAGACCTGTCAATCACCTCTAAAAGGGCTGGGGAAAGCTGGAGTAGGGCAGAGCTGGACTAATCTCCTCTTAGTTAATGATCCCCGGCCGGATCTTTAAAGTATATTGACTATGAAACGCTGGAGCATCTCAGAGAAAAGTAAACCTGTATGCAATTGTGCAACCAGGCTTTGCTTCATGTGGCCCGTGGTTTGGGCAGCAATAAAACAAGCAACAGGTCCCCTTTAAAGTATATTAATGGAGTTTGTATAGATGAGACTCCCTTTAACCCAAAAGAGATAATCCAACATATTTCTATTTTTGCATGAGGGATTTGTGGCCAGATAGACAATATTGTTGGTTGATGCACCAGAATCCAATCCGACAAATAACCAAAGTTTATGGCTGACTTCACTTTGCAATGATGGGATGATGAACATTTGACTTGGATTTCTAAGGGCTCATTTATATGTTCCTTTTTTTTCACGTACGAGAAAAACGGTCTTAGATTCTCAGTGATTTTGTTCAGATTTTCATCAGAGTGTCATCTGAGTTTCATCTGCGTTTGGACCGAGTTTTCTCAGTTTCGAAAAAATAAAAGTTTCTCTACTTTCTCCTAGAAGTCTCTGAAAAATAAACAGCGCATGGATGGAAACCGAGTACTGTCCATTTTTTTTTTTGTTCACGGCCCCACATACTTGCATTATTGATTCTGATCCGACACGCAGATCAATATCGTGTATGTGTCCAAAATTTTGCAAAAAACATTGGACACATGATCAGCCCTATAGAATATACTGGGTATAACTGCAAGGATAGAACTCATATATTAGAAATTAACATGTGAACAAGCCCTCGCTATGAGTTACTGAAACCATTTTTAAAAAGCAAAGGCGCATTTAAGTATTATATTAACTGAATTCCCAGATCATCAGATTTTTCTACAATGAAAATAACACCATCTAGAAAAATAATTCAGTTTTTTTGTTTTTTTTTTAGAAGTGAAGCTTCCCAAGCTTCTACCATTGGTTGTCCAAGTGCATGCGCCGACTAGAAGCCACCTGGCTGGTGGCTTAGTAATACAAGCTCCAGGATACCAAAAAAAAGAATTAGTCACCAGCCGTCTGATGCTCTTCTTTGTTTCGAAAAAGAAAAAAAAGGAGGGTGCAGTAAAAAAAAAAAAAAAAAATCCTAGTCATTTAGTACAAGTCATTTTACATGCTGGGATAATGAAGTATAAAAATGCCTTCAAAGAAATGATTTCTTAGATTTAACTCACTACCAGCCAAGCTTTTTGTGAGGCCCCAAGGAACACGCATTCCCTGCTCCAGCCAAACAAAAGGGCTGCAAATTCATCAAACTATTTAATTATGCCTCTTTATTTTTCTCCATTAGCAGGTCCTGCCAGTACAAAGTAAATAAAGCCACCATGGTCTTTCCCCAGCAGACACATTGACTGGTATTATTCTTTATTCAGTTTACAATATAAAGGTTTCTATTGCTTCTCCCCACCCTTTCTCCTCCTCGTTCCCATCTCGGCTAGTTTCCTAGTACGAGCATCACAAATTGGAGTGCCCAAATGCACACGCATGGTCTTGGTAAATAGCTGCCACCAAGGTTTTCTGCATTGCGAGCACATAGTCCATCCAGGCAGCAGTGTGGAGAGAGGCAGCCAAGCAGCACTTTACAGCCTTATGGAAAAGAGGAGCTTTTTATCCTCTAGTAAATTTGCTTTTTACATCTATTTCTTTTCAGAGGGGTTTGTTATTGAGCTCACTGTCCACAAATTCCATTGATCTCTGGCTGTGACTCAATCCATATGCTTATGCTTTGACACCGGCTCAGCAAGCCAGCCATACAAATCCTGTTCAGTCTGCAAAACGTATTGATTTTATAGATTTCCCCCAAAGTTGTGATAATGATATATCATTGTTAAATTTGGTAGAACAAACTGCTTTCCCAATCTGTCAATGCAAGCATGAAAACCAATTCACAGCCCTGTTTAGAAGGCTTTCTAGTTCCTGAAGAGTAAGTATTACCTAAAACCCACACAACTTCCCTACTGAGCCGAAGGCAAAGGCTTGATAGTCAATCGCTTCCACTCTCCACGGCCATGACTGATTGGACGCATTGAGCTTGGTCAGCCTCCGGTAGAATAATAAACCTTTTTGCATTCTCTACTCATTATTTTTTTTTTTTTAACAATTCCTATTTCTAATTACGGACAGATCATTCGGCACATGCATCTCATATCAATTAATTTTTTTACATCAAGCTCAGGGATTTTTAGGTTGCAATTAAAATATGTTTTTCAGATAAAAAAAAAGCGATTAGTGGTTCTAACAAATTGTTCTTTTTCTTTTAATCAGAATTCTTCCAGCTAATTAAACCTTGGGTACGATGATCTTTATTTTTGTCTTTTTTTGCAGATAATTGTGAGATTTTTGGTGGCCGCGATGAGCTCTGCCTTTCGGTTTTAATGCTGCCTTTTAATAGAGGGAGCTGACAGTTGTCATAAACAATTACATAGAAATCACTTCTCCTTTCATTAAGCAATCATCTCTTTCCAACCATTCTCAAATACCCTAGAAACTTTTGTTCAGTCTTCCATGCATAGAAAAGTGCAGAGTTTATTCTCGGTCTTTATTAATAAAAATGGCTCCGATACTTGGCATTTTATTCTGTGGTGTTGTGCTAAAATCAAGCTGTTCCTTAATTGCAATGGTCCACATTTTGCAGGGCCAGTCATCTTTCTCTTCAGCATTTGTTCAGCTCCTCTGGGAGGAGCAATTTACAGAAAGCATTATTGATTTTCACTATAATAAGGCCCGAGATGTCCTACAGTCTATTCACAATTGGCACATTGCATCTTGACTCATATAACAGTACATATGCAATCCAACTGCACCTAGGTCATTATAAGCTTCTCCTCTCCACATTTATTTATTTTTTTCATTTCTATTTGCTAGCATATCATATAAGAAAAATAAAAAAAAATTATATATACAGTGCAAAAATGCTTTAAAAAAAATAGAAAAGTTAATTGTTTATCAATTAACAAAACGCAAAAAGAGAAATCTAAATCAGATCAATATTTGGTGATCGCTCTGTGCCTTCAAAACAGCATCAGTTCTTCTAGGAACACTTGCACAATGTCTGGGGTTTTGTAAAAGTATGGGTAACCAATTATACCAAAAATCTAATAATGATCATTATTTTTTAAAGAAGGTTGAAACACAATCATTAACTGGAAAAGAAACAGCCGTGTAGGAGGATTAAAACTGGGTAAGGAATAGACAAATTCTGCCGTAAAGGTGAGTAAGGTTGCGGAAGAGAGTTTCATTTCCCAGGTCATGTGAAGACTGTGCATGTCAACAAGACACAAGGAAGTTATACTGCATCAGCAAGGTGTTTTATCAAGCAAATATTTCAAAGCAGACTGGAGTTTCAGGATGGGCTGTCCAAGCTCATTTGAAGAAGCACCAACAAATGGGCAAGGGTGAGGAGCGTAGATGTAGTGGTCGGCCAAGAAAACTTAGTGCAGCAGATGAAAGACACATCATGCTTACTTCCCTTCGAAATCGGTCATCAGCTCAGAAATGGCAGCAACCAGTGGGACTCAAATACATCCATCTACTGTTTGAAGGAGTTTGGCCAGAAGTGGTCTTTGTGGAAGAATTGAGGCTAAGGAGTCATATCTTTGACATGGAAAAAAGGTCAAGTGACTCAACTATGCATGAAAACATAGGAACTGGGGTGCAAAAAAATGGCAGCAGGTGCTCTTGACTAAAAAGTTAAAAATTGAAATATTAGGCTGTAACAGAAGGCAGTTTGTCAAGGAAGGGCTAGAGAGTGGATAATGAGTGTCTACACACAACAGTAAAGCATGGTGGTGGGTCCTGCAAATTGGGGCTGCTTTTCAGCAGAGGGAGCGGAGGATTTGGTCAGGATTAATGGTGTTCTCAATTCTAAAAAATACAGTTAGATACCTATCCATCAGGCAATACCATCAGGAAGGCATCTGATTATCTTCAAATTTATTCTGAATCAGGATAATGATCCCAAACATCCAGCCAATGTAATAAAGAACGAGGATTCAGGGAAGTGATAACACAGCCCCCACAGAGCCCTGATCTCACTTCATCCAGTCTGTCTGTGGTTACATGAACACACAGAAGGATTTGGGCAAGCGATATCCACAGAAGATCAGTGGTTCGTTCTCCAAGATGTCTGCAACCTCCCTGCCAAGTTCCTTCAAAAACTGTGTAAGTGGGCCTGTGTTTCTGGCAATAGGCGGTCACCAAATGTAGATCTGATTAAGATTTCGCTTTGGGTTATTCACTTTGTATTTTGTTAGTTGATAAGAATAAACTAGTAACACTTCTATTTTTTAAAGCATTCTTACTCGGCAGAACTTTTCCACACCTGCCTAAAATGTTTGCCCAGTACTCAATATATACTCCTCAACACTGAAATTGCAATACCAGGAGGAAAAATGTTAGAACTGTGAAAATCACAGGATCGATAGACAAGTTTATGATATGCAAATAATGAAAAAATGTAAACAGTTTCAAAACATGTCAATTTATTCAGCATCAAGCATAAGCTCCACACGCATACATACACGCGTTGGCATATTATCAAGGAGGTCTGCTGTTATTTGCTTCCTCTCTTGCTATGTGTAACCCTGGAATGGCCTATTTCTGTGCAGTGGGTGATATACAACAGAGTCTTGCCATAGCCTCAAGTGCGGGAAGCACATACAGCTGTCTGGATTGATCTTTGGACAGGTCATCAATATGTTATGACCAGACAACACCTTTGATATATCTTTATACCAAGTGGAGGTCTATTTTTGTGAAACAAAGCTTTGCATAAATGAAAGAATTCTGTCTGCCTTTAGCCACCACTAGAGGGAGTCTAACAACTTTAAGTGCTTATTGAAACTGTTGAATAACAGCTCCCCCTAGTGGTGGCCAATATTAGAAAAGCTGAGCTTTTAATGAGTATTAAGCACACAATATATTACAAAATTATAAAAAAAATTGGTATTCATTTTAAGGTGTAACGGCATGATCAGGGATAATCTAATTTCTTTCTAACCAAGGATCACTGTACCACAGTCTGTAATATTATCTCGCTATCCCTGAAGACCTACATGAGAGAATGTAGCATTTCTGTCCTGTAATAAGCTGTCATATCATAGAAAGATGGCTGTGTGCTGCCAGTAATTAACCCATTACCTTCCATTAATGGAAGGCAGCATAGTACTGCTGATCTAGCTGTCAATAGCATTGGATTATCTATTACTAATTAGAGTATGTCATTAGCATTCACTTACAAGAAGGACAATTATGGTCCAGCAGCCCCAGAGACTTACTGTAAAGAGATGCTGTTTTCTTAATGGAACGCTGTGGCTATAATAAAACTGACATAAGATTTTGTTTCGCTGACATATAGTATATATGTCTGTGTATTAATATATCCTTTGTTAAGGTACTTTACATTACCTAAGATATATGCTGATTTTCCAATATGAAAAACATGGCCAGATCACTAATGAGACAGTGTTGAAGAGTCAGTTTACCTGATTATCCTGTAAAGGTGAACCCTACCTTTCACCACACTGATAAGGAGTCTATGACCCTCATCGATAATCAACGGATAGTTGCTCTCACATGGAGACGCAAACGCTCCAGTAACAATGTAATTACTCTTTTAATCAGAGTTAATCTGAATAAGTAGAGAGGGGTCCCTCATGTGGGATCCTCAGCTACAAAAAGTGTATCTTAGTGTAAAGGACTTGGCATACTCATGAATTACAATAATAGGGTTGTTTTATGAAGACACCTTGTTCATCCCCTTGGAAATGACAGAAACAACAGGCACTCTGTAAGAGATGATCTTATTCTGGATACTCATCTGAATGGCCGCCATGTAATACTACATATTAGTGAAATTCCTATTCGGCATGGCTTTTTGGAATTGTAGGGAATTGTACTAAGCGCAAACGTGGTCAGTCCAAGACTGCCTTCTAATAGGGGTAGTCTCTGATTAGCTAACCCTTTATCAGTTGATTGATTTTCAATATAACACTGCAGGTGGAGGAGCTGCAGGAAAATGAAACCCTTGTTGTTGCCAAATTCCCCCACTGATTGGAGCTGATGTATAGGAGTCTTAGCCGTTGGGTGCTGCTGAAGCTAAGGGTCATGCCAAAATAACCTTTATTAACCATTAACGTTGCACAAGAGGAATAAACCAATTACCATTTTGTATAACACTATGGCACAGGTTTAGTCCCCATCTATACAGTATCAAATGATAGGTTCTCTTTAATTGTGTATTTTAGATATATATACTACAGTGGTGGTACTATCTTTATACTTTCAAGGTGGCTATTTTATCAAGTCAACATAAGTTCAAAAGATACCTGGGACATATTGATCCCCCCAAAAAAAAGTCTCACTCCTTACAGGGAGCCTATAAGTCAATTCATGCTACCCAAACCATGGACATCCTGAATCAGAGCCTGGCTGAATGATTGTTTTTCTCTGAAATGTTCCGGCATCTCAAAGAAAACATTATTTAAAACTCCAGCCGGGAATGATAGGGAGAAAGAAGTGGAGTCTGATATGGTCCCCGGCCACCTTCTTCCTGCTCCGCATCTACATGTACATAGGAAGAGACCTGTCAATCAATTGGAGCTGGGCGGGGAGATGCCGGGCGGACTAGTCGTGTCTCTCAGGATTCTCAAACTACGGTATGTTTTCTCTGAAACACTCCGACATACCTGGCTGGAAATCGTGCAGACAGGCTCTGCTTAATGCTGCTCATGGAAGGGGCAGAAGAATTGACTGACAAGTTCCCTTTAACGGTTATTACGCTCAACTTTGTCATAACTGGCTGCATTCGCTTCAATATTATTTGCAGCCGCTGCGGGCTGTCAGTAACATGATCTTAAGATACGCAGCCTGGAGAAAAGAAATATTAAAAAGGGCCGCATAATAATAATAATATTTTTTAATATTCTCAGCTCCTTCCTTGACTTTCTATAGCCGGATTGGAACGAGACTGCCATGCGTGAAAACGCTTCCATAAAGGTGCGCGCTCGCTGGACGTGTGCTGTACCCCAGTAACAATTCCATCTGTTTGACTACAGAATATGCTTCGGTGGAACACTAGAGTTTTATGACAGCAACTGGGATTCTGCGGCTATTTCACTAGGTGAAATATGATTAAAAGAGAATAGCAGCTGTGTATAAATCCCCGACTGCTACAAAATTTATGTGCAGCGTTGCAAAGGAGAGGATGTTTTAATTGAGGTGATTTTATAGAATTCTGGTTAAGATTTCATGAGGTCCGTATGCCTGAAAGGTCCTTTTTTCAATTTATCGCTCTCGGTCGGAATATCTTGCTAAGCTTGCAGAGTTCTTTTGATCCCTTGCCTGTGGTTGCACGATCCAGGTGTCTTCACTGGGGGTGATAACTCTAATTCCAGTCTTTATTTATTTCCTCCTTACTACTTGTAAGTTTTAGGAATAAGGGGTTATAAAAATAAAAATGGCAGCTGGCTAGATTCCTCTGACCTAACAGAAACAAAGACGGTAGGAAGCCTTTGGACGTGCAAACAATAGAACTGTAAAATAATCTAGATTTGTGCTTTATAATGAAGAGTACTTTTCATTTTTAAAAATCTCTGCATGTGTTCTTTACACCATGTTCACATTAGAAAGGTGCTCAGATCACTCCGTTGGGGGTTTATACTCAAAAATGTGATTCAGACATAGTCTACTTTGCGTTTGTGTACTGCAATATTCTATGCTGCTTACTCATGAGACACGCGGTGTGGTGATCCCCGAAACCTGGTGCGATTTCAGCCATTTTGCTAATATTTGTGGTGTATGTGGTTTACAATAAACTTTGGATATTGCTAGAGCATCATCTACATTAATGAAGACTAGTACCATCCTGGGTGAGATATCTGTAGTGATCCTGGATTGGTTGGTGAGCTGCATCCCACCCTCATTCAAGTGTATGTCTTCACATAATAGTCCTATTAGATGTGACATTCCACGTCACCACTATATTAGTCTATTTTAAATATAGTGCTTGCGTTCCACCGGAATGCCTTTGCCATTCTTCCACGTCAGAGATTCATTGCGCATGCGTCTTTTACGGGCTTCTTCCGGCTCCTCCGCTTTCACTTGCGGGTCATAATAATTGTATACATATGTAATTCTACAATTTCATTGGCCATTTTGCCCTATATATGTGCCTACCTCCCTCCCCAGGAAGTGACTATCACGAAACGCGCGTTGGGGAGGCGGGAGCACCTACATTAGACCTTGCTCACACATGTAAGTTTTTTCATTTATTTTGCTTATTGTTTGCTTACTATTATGTACATGTTAATGTTATGGCACTACATGCCTATTATTAGCACTTTATAGGTTTACATTTGAGGGCACAATTTATCTGCATGCTTTGTAGCAGCAATTGACATAAGGTATGCACTTCATGTGTATTAATAGTGTACTTGCACCTAATATGCATTATAAGCTATAGCACTTTATTTTCAAAAAAAGCACTTTATGGGGGTATACTGTTTACATTAATTATTTACACGTTTTTGATCAGTGATTTAATTATAATGTCAGTATTCAATATACACTTTTGCTAATTTAGGACTTCATCTGTGAGTTAATGATGTATTTAAGGTCTCCCTAGACTGTTACTAGGTTTGCGGCCTCTGTTTTGGCATGAGTACATATTTTTAATATTATGTTTTATTTTTAATATGTATAAATAAAGATTAACTAATTTTTATTTGGTATTTAGGCTCCTTCGTTTTGAGGTTTATAGTATTTTCAATATTAGTCTATTTTTTGAGCACCCTATAGTCTACATTTTTTCTTTTTATTTATGCAAAAAAAAAAGCAAAAAGTCAAGGAAAAAAGTCCAGATGTTCATCCCTTGGACTGTATTTGCCTCGTTGAAGTCAGTAGATACATAAGGGAGAGTATCGGAATCCTGTTTTCGCGTTCCCCAAAGTTGTAACCGGAGAACCCTTTTGTAGTATGAACGTGGCCTTTCACTCATATGGAGATTCTTTGGGGTCTAAAAGCAGAATCCAGACATCAATGATAGACAAGGCAAAATTTATCAATATAATTGTAACTATCACGTCATCCAAATTCTACTTTTCATCTCTTATGGTGGGAAAGGGGATTCCACATCTATGGGTTACACTCTTTATGGCACCATAATGGTGGCACTGTGACTATCACTGTAATGAGGTTACTGTGAATGATATTTTTATGGTGGTGATAGTGTTGGCAATGCTTTTGAAGCATACTGATTATGGCAATAATGTCAGCGTCTCTTGGCCCTTGGGCCGGTCACACACATGACATGGCTGTCGGCAGAATGATGCTTTGGGTGATCGTTCAGCTGACGGCCATCTCAGTTGACACTCCCATACCAAACCGAGCGCTCCTGTGTCCTGTATGAGAAAGCCGCGACTGACACATCGGCTAGCGGCCTATCTCTAGGAGAACAAGGCGATTGGCAGTCTGCAATTGGACATGAGCAATCAACATCTCTCCCGAAAACCAGTCAGACGGCTCCTTAATATAAATTAGACCTTTGGCAATATCGGCAGGTTCAGCCAACATTAGTCTAATGCAGGATTGCTCAACTCCAGTCCTCAAGGCCCACCAACAGGTCATGTTTTCAGGATTTCCTTTGTATTGCACAGGTGATGGAATTTTTACCCCTCCAGAATGCAATTATCACCTGGGCAATACTAAGGAAATCCTGAAAACATGACCTGTTGGTTGGCCTTGAGGACTGGAGTTGGGGAACCCTAGTCTAATGTGTATGGAGGCCCTTATTGCCCAGTATAGTTCAGGCAAATTCCATTATCTTCTGCTCTAATGATTACAATGATTAGGGTCTTGGGCACATGAGAAATTATCTTGATGTTCTGTTAATCTGGGAAATAAACCAATAACCCAATTTAAATGAAAACTGACAAATCTGAATTTGCAAAAAAAATATATATATATTTGGCCAAAAATGAAGGAAACATTATCTGACCATAGCTGTGATAGATAATCTGATCTCACGCCAAAAGATAAGTTATTATTTCAGTTTACTTTAGTAATTTTATATAATGTATTTCTATTGATGGGGTTGTGAAGGATTAAAAAAAATGTTCCAAAAATGCAAAACGTATTAGAATGCAAAAATAACTACTCCCCTACACAATCCTTCACCGTTCCAGCGCCGCCACTTTGGTGTCCCCGTCTGCTCCAGCATCGATGATGTCTTGTCTATCATTCTCTAACCTTAACGGTCACTTACCTCCCATACAAGTGAATAATAGATCCTTCCTTATTGTAACAGATTTCCTTCTCATTTTGTTTATTTATTTTTTTTAAATCATAGACAACCCCTTTAAGCCGATTTAACATCAATCTGGCCAATTCTCCAGTTTGATGAAACATCAGCATTTCGCTGTACGCTTTTTATTACATATATCTTTATCCTATAAATGAGACCATAAATGGTATAATAAGAAAGTATCTTCCCTGAAGAAGAGCATTTAAGGTAAGTGTAATATATGGTATGTTTTTCCATCAGATAAAATTTACTAGCAATGTGAAGTGTTGATGCAACAAAAAGCAAAAGTAGAAGCTCAATAAAGCAACATGTTTTGTAACAGTACACACTTAAAAAATCCATATACCGCAGCCTATTGGTCCTTACTAAACAGGGTACAACATGTGTCTTACACGACGCTACAATTACAACCAAACTGATGTTTTGTCGTTCTCGGAAAGACGGGTTGAAGATTTTATTTCCACTCACATCTTTGTACCAAAAGCTTATTTTATTTTATTTTTTTTTACAAAACCACTCTTTACAGTTTCTCCGCTAATGTCCTCATGTCTACAGCTGGAAACCAGATTTTGCAAAACACAAACCTTTACTGTATGGAAAAAAAAAAAAGGAGTGAAATTGAAATGCTGCTGTTTTATGGCAGAATCAAAAGGAAATTTATAAAACATCAAAGAAAATATTTAAAATATATCAAACACAATTTGTAAAATAATATAGCGGAATAGAAAGAACATTCGGGTGGGAAGTGCTGTACACATGTGGAGAATTAATTTATTAACCATGTTACTTAGACTCCAGATACTCTCAGGAAACAGATTTAGGGACTTTTTATTCTTTCTTTTTGTGCAGCAGTATCACAAGAGCCTTGGAAGGAGAGGCATGGTGTATGCCGCAGCAGAAATATACGGCTAATATGTTACAAGACTTGATTGCAGACGATGACCTGTGCAGACCTCTTCAAGTGACAAGCTGGGGCAGCCATTTCAAATGCAGCTGCTTTCATCTAATTTCTCTCTTTCCGATGATAGTCACGCAGCAGATTTCAGGATATAGGCGGGTGGGATGTTGGTGTAGAACAAGTAACGTGTGTTTGCTGTCTGTAGGCCCCGGAAAACCAAAACAAATGATGACTTGACGTCTTTATCATTTAGCCGAGATTTCTGAGCACCAGCCAGTGCCGTATGGGTCTTGATTTATCAAAGGTACAAAGGCTTAGCACTTATCTTCACTTCATGTAAACGTAAGTGCTCAAAATAATGGCCTTCTGATAAATCTAAATCTTACATTTCCACTTTTCTTGCTGTCACTTTCCTTTAAAGAATCAGTTTCATCTTCCATTAGTAATAGGGAATGTAGCTATTCCTGTATGTTATCTAGCTATATTTGTTATCAAGGAATCTGTGCAGCTTCTTTCGATTGCGACAACAAAGCTCGGGACGTTAGACTGCCTAAAATGATCATTATTCAGGAGGAATGGCTAGCGCCCGAGACGCCATTATGATCTTTTGATGAAAATAAACTAAATACTCTATAATTTCTAAACTGTCCATACCATTAATGGATATTATATAAAATAATTAACCTCTGGAGGACATTAGGAACTAAATCACCTCAACCTTAACAAGTCTACTATTTTGGGAGTGTTGCTATTTCGCAAAACCCATTACTGACATTATAGAGCCCAACAGATAGGACACATACACTTAGGACAAATATAGACTGACGAACATCAGTCATCGGTGGGAAAAAAAAATCTCAAACTGCTTCGACCATGTTGGATTATTTCGGCTAGGTTAGTAATGGGGGTCTCTGATAGACACCTCTCTATTGCTAACCCTAGGGGTTGAAGGCAGCTGTAATTTTTGACAAATCCATCAACTCCAACTACCATTACCCAAATTGCCACTGCTCCAGGCCAATCGGGAAGAGCCAGGCAAAGCACCAGAATTGCCCATCTAATGTGACGATCCAGCTCTGGGGCGGGCTTGTATTTTTAGACTGGGAAAGGCAAAATAATTATGGACCTTCACAGCCAGATAATATAAGCCCACAGCTGTCTGCTTTACCTTTGCTGGTTATCAAAAGGAGAGGGGACCCCACATTGATTGTTTCCTTTATTTATTAGGTTAATCCATGTACAGTAAATTACACATGCACGGCACTAAATATATATCTCACAGATATCTATCTACCCTATATCTACCTATCTACCCCATATCTTATCTATTTCTTTGCACATCGTATAAAAAGAGACAAAAATACATGTGCCAAAAACGTAACAAAAATGCAAGTAAGCTGAGGTGCGGGATTCGTGCTGAAATTCAGCTGCGTGAAAGCATGAACAATCACTGATTGCGGGAAAGTATCTTTATGTAACTGCTCTACCTGTCTTGAGCTGCCATTGATATATTTTGGGCAAATCAAAGATAATTATTTTAAAACAGCTGTCTGATATTCAAGATACAGGACAGGGACCCAATTTACGAAGGACACATATATTGGCCAATCTATGAGCTAAGAACCTTCCTTTTTTTCATAGCAATTTTTGCAGATACATATTTCTTATATACACTATATAGTACTTTTTTCAATTTTTCTCCCATTTTCTATGGCAGCAATGCAGTTCCTATGCTCTAGAGTAATCATTCTTGGTAAGTTATGGTGCAAACCTTAATCTTTTTGACTAATATGCTTTTTTTGGTTGCCGCCTATTCACACTAGCTTGGATGTGCTGGTCATTCTTTTGTCTATTGGTATTCAAGATACTTTGCCCAAGTGTAGGAAAGAGTAAAAAATAAAAAATACTTCCAATGCCGCCACTCAATTGGCAACCACAGGTCCGTCAGCAAAGACGTCATCTCCTTCATTTACTAATTCACAAAATTAAGACACACCAGCTGTACTTCTCAAACATTAGATTGGGATGTGCCTTTATTATACTGTATGCTGGAGTGTCATGACTTTTGAGTCAAAATAGGTGTTGGTTTGTTCTTGTTCATTGTGCCCTCCCGATATCTATATGGACTTAGATTTTATGGCGCCTGCTACATTATATACTTATAACAGAAATGCGCTGACCGAGGAACTCCAGTCCAGCATCGAAGTCAGTGTTACCTAGCGGCTAGACAGGAAGATCGCAAATCTCTTACCTTTCAGCATTCCCGATGCTTGATTTGTCAAGGCTGGTGCAATGTCATCTGTGCAACGTGATGCATAGATGACATTGTGCCAGCCCTGGTGAACCAAAAGCCACGTCAGTGACGTTAAAAGTTAAGTGATTTGCGGGCCTGCCATCTAACCGCCAGCTAGCTGTTCTTCTTCCGGGCTGCTCTGTTGATGGGGCGTGATTGCCGACGTCATGTTGACGGACAGCTTTCTCTACGAAGTTAGGCAGTGGCAAGGTGGCTGTCAATCAGCATGACACCAACAGTCCCACCCCGTCAATAGCACAGCATAAAAGAAGCCACTGCTTCGTGGACTTGATATCAGCTGAAGCCATAGAATCACCAGGATGAGTGGTTTGTGACCTCTCTGTGTCGGCAAAGATCAGCACTGGGCCCAACAGGCATGTACAGTAGATAGCACCTTCCTGCCTGTTAGTTTTCAGGCTAATAGTAAAAAAAGTATTGGATAAAACATTAAATGTTTGTTTGTTTTTTAGTTTTATTTATGTATTTATTTTTGTACTTTCCTAAAATTCTTGAAAAACCTTTGAAAGGCTCACTCATTGTTTAATACAGTTGCATTTTGATTGAATATTACTTTATCAATTCTTGTCATAAATAAATACTTTTTTTGTACTAAATCATTTTAGACATAACCTTCCTACCCATTCTCCCCCTCTAAATAAAAAGTAGAAGAGACTAGCAGCAAAAGCACAACTCTCATATTTAGGCCAGTGTCACACTTGCGTATGGCATCCGATGCGAGGGCATCGGATACGATATGCTAATGACCCTCGGCTCCTCCTCTGCTGCGTGCAGAATCCAAGTGTCATACGACTGGGCTCTGAGACTCTCGCACAGAGCGGATCGGAGCACAGCTGCGGAGGAGGCAGAGAAACTAATTTCTCTATGTTCTCCATTGCTGGCGTCAGAGTGATGTGCACTGTGTCACTCGCACCCATAGATGTATATGGGTGCGAGTGCACCCAGACTCGGCCGAGTGTCGGTGACAATCGCAGCATGCTGCGATTTCACTCGCACGTAGAATACGGCCGAGAAAAAAAAAAACGGTGATGGGAGCTGTCCCATAGATTAATACTGGTCCGAGTGCTATGCGATGTTTTATTCATCGTTAGTGTGACTCCGGCCTTATTCTTATATCGCTCTGGAGGTCTCCCTCCTTTGTAAGGGGTTAAATGGACACAGATGCCCAAATTTATAGACGTCCTGTAATATTTGTATGTTCTCATTAAAACCCAAAATAAAATACCAAAACGATTCATAATTTTTGAAATAAAATAAAAAAAAAAAATAAAATTGCACAATTGAAACCTTGTTTGAAATCAAGGCTGTAATTATATAAAACATAAAAGTACTCTGTATTATATAGTCATAATAATCTTCCCTCTTCAAATAAATCTAGCTTCAATTATATTCTAAAGGAGATTAAGGTGTAGAATTTTAAAGCAACCTGGGTTAAATTACAGAAATATCAAATCTTAGTGAGGAGGAGGGGGATTGAGAATCATGGTATATGTGAAGTGTTACACAGAGGTAATGGAATTCCAGCATCTGGCAAGGTGTGAAGCAAAAACTGATTAAATTGTCTCTGTTCTGTAGACTTGTTGGTCAAGACTAGTTCAGTTAAGGCGTAGGCGGCAATGACTTCTGTAACATATATTAAACCTGAAAAAACATATGGCTGATCAAATTTACAGCATTCCTGTACTATTAAATGTTTGCTAGCTTCGGTGTGAAAAAAATAAATAAATAAAATATTGTATTGAAAATAATTGAAATAAAAAATTTCAAATAAAAGAGGTTGTTTAATTTAGAAACCAAATGTTAAAATACTGTATTAGGGAAATAGGTAACAGAGTGTGGTCCCTAAGTTTAGGATCAGTATCTATTACCTAGAGCAAAGGAATGTCTACAAGGAGCATCTCTATTGGAGGACTGAAGAGGCGTAATGCTTTATTCCACCTGCGGTGGTGCTACAGGGAAATTGGACACAACAAGGAACATTGCTCTCTGGAGGACTAAAAAGGTGTAATGCTTTATTTAACCTGTGGTGGTGCTACAGGAAACTTGAACACAACAAGGAGCAAAACATTTCAAAGAAAAAGAAATGTATTACTCACCAGTTTCCTAAAAATCAATACTTTATTAAGTTATTTGGAACATACAGGCCGCGTGCAGGTGGTGTGGGGGAAAAATGGTGGAGGACGGCCGTTTCGAGTTAAGCACAATGCTTCTATGGATCCAAAGAGCATCTTTCTCCGGAGGACTGAAAAAGTGTAATGCTTTATTCCACCTGTGCTACAAGGTAAGTGAACACAGTGACTTTGCAGCAAAGTCCGCTAACAGATTATAGCTACAGTAATGGTAGGGAATGGTCAAAACAGTTAACGAGGACCTGTCATTAAGTTAGAAGAGGCCATTTTTTGCCCTTAGTTTATTCTTGTTGCTCTCTTTCGTATTCCACTTTTACATTTTTTTAATCAACCAACCATACAGTTCTTTTTTATTTTATGCACCCAATATATTAAATTTTATGGTCTTTACCAAAATGGCGTTGCTCATAGTATTCTTTAGACTGCCCTTCATTATTACCCTCTTGATAAATACTATAACAATTAGAATTAGGCTACACTAAATAAAAAAGAAAATGCACAATACTAAGCAGGAATAAAAAAAAAATTGGTAACTTTCGACCTGGTGACAGGTCCTTCTTAGCACCAAAATGCTCATATTATCATACTATTTTAATGGGCTTTGCCTTTGTAATAGTCATTGACAACACATTTTAAGTCTTTTAGTCGAGGTTGCATTTATGCTTTAATATTATAATAATCCAGGATGTTGATAGTCAATCTAATGACAGATAAGCAAATTTCCATTGGAGTTCTCTATTACATTTATTTTATTAAATTAAACTAAAGGTCTACAAAAATTCTGCATATTTACATTCATTTACACTATTTCCAATATGTGCAAAATGCATTTATTATTAATGGTAGGGTTGAAAATAAACAAGGGCAGGATTGCACTTCTTGTTTGACTTAATGGAAGTCATAATGTCCTTGGTGATTTCAATAAAACATGGGGATTAAAGCAATAACAACCTATCATGAAAACCCCAAGGGAAGGCTGTCCATCACAGCTGCAGCCATGGCTGACTGTAGGGAATATGCAGGTATCCAGCCATGGTTACTAACTATATCGGACATCTCCCAGGTTCTAACAGTCTCGTATAATGGGCCCAAATCTGTGGCCACTGGAGGAGGTTTGACAATTTGATATGACATGGAAAAATACAAAAATAAAAGACAATTTGGTAATCTGTATCGAGAAGGAATACACGTGTGGAAATTATGGGACAAAATCTTGATGAGATTTCAATGCACTGTTCATGAAAAATGACGGTAATCTAATGTTAAAGTGTAGCTCTGCTTTAGAAATAGTTTGCCTAAATATATGGGGACTTGCAAAATGATAGAATTACATACTATAGTTACTGAAAAAGGTTGGTTTCTTTAGATATTTAACCCCTGTAAGACCGGGCAATTTTTCATTTTTGCAACGACCGTTTTTTTCCTCGCCTTCTTGCCACAGACATACATTTTTATTTTTCATAGCCGTACATGGGCTTGTTCGTTTGTTGGAGTTATAGCTTTGAATCACACTATTCACGTTACCATATAATGTACGATACCACTATTATTTTTGTTGGGGAAGTTGTTTTTACTATGTTAATTTTGCATTAATAAAAGGACCTGGCAACATGATGGGACGTATTTTTTATTTTATTGTTGTTGTTTTTTTTCATTTAAGAGGTGAAAAAATTTTCAGAAATATGTAAAGAAAAAATGTGTTTGTGTCGCCATTTTCTGAGACGCGTAACTTTTTTAGTTTTCCGTTTAACCTTTGTAAGGTAATGTTTATTACGTGCAAGCCGATATTTTCTTCTTGATGCAATGTTGGGGTACAAATGATGTAATGAAAGCCTTTTATTGCTTATTTATGGAGGCATAACAATAAATCCACCTCCCCCCCACCTTTTTACAGCATTTACCTAAGGGGTTAAATAATTCTATATATTTTGATAAATCAGACTTTTATAAATCTTGTGACACCAAATATACTTACTTTATTATTTTTAGTTTAATTTCCTTATTATTAAAGGGAGAAATAAAGGGTGATTTTAATTTTATTTATTCTTTAAATTTTTCAAAACTTTTTTTTTTATTTATTTTTATATCCCTTAGGGGACTTGAACCTGAATTTAATGGTTTCTTCTATTTACTGCAATACTACTGTATGGCGGTATATAGTTAAAATGAAGTTTTCCTATGAAACTAAGCCTTCGGCTAAGCTTCACAAGAGGACTAAGATGGCAGTCATGGGACCTTCAGCAGGCTCTCGGCTGCGATAAGAATCCATTCGTACCTCGTGAGCATGTTGCAGATGGAAGAGGGAGGCACACAATGGGACCCGATGCATGCATACACCAAAAAGCTTGCCATTTTAATGCCGCTGAGTGTGATTAACAGGGGTATTTAAGGGTGAACATATCATTGGTACAAACAGGGGCCAAAGAGGTAAGGGGGCCCATTTCTAACTCCAAAGTAGGTGAAATTTTGCATTTTTAGGAGCTCTTGGGCTTCAAAAGGCTCATGTACTGTTCTTGCACCTGGCCTTTTTCTGCCTGTGTCCACCTGTGGGTTAAACAGCAGCAATAGGAGATAGGTCTGGTCACTGCTGTTACAAGAGGATGGCTGCCGTTACAGGAAAATCTCAGGTACAGTACAGGTTCAGCTTCTGAAGCCTCAACATACACCTGTACCCAAATATGTGACAAACTACAACATATTATGCCACACGACACAAAGGGATTAAAAGGGCTGTATGGGACTAGTCTTACCTATAGGTTGTGTCTGGCATTGTTAAATTAAATAGGGCACAGCTGAAAAACCAAATGGCAGCTGCAATGTTGCTGTGATCAGGTGAGTGTCGGGTGCCTCCCAGCAGGGCAAGGACCATCGTAGACCCAGAAGATCATCACAGAAGGCTGTTATTCCCAGTAATCAAGGCTCCTATGGTCTTTTTGAACCTATTTGGGTAGATACATTACAAAAAAAACACACGTAAACAAATTAAACATAGAGAAACAAAAAATGTCCATGGGTAGCCAAACTTTTGACATAGCTGTCCCACTGGTGTTATGTATCGAAAATGACTGCATAATGGGGATTCTTTAGTAAAGGTTTTATTTTTTACACAACGTGACTATTTTTAAACAGCTCCATGACTGCCAAGGGGAGCCCTCCTATAGTAATTTACTATGTATGAAGACTTAGCATTAATGACCACAGTTATATATTTGGGGTTAAAACAAAAAATAATTTAAAAACGGAATCCACTCTTGTAAAGTGGTGTCACCTACGCTCGAGAAGACGCCCGAAAACCTGCATATCAGTTTTATGATTCAACAAATATACTTCCACGGCTTTAATATGAAGCAGTAACTCTGAATTCTGAATTCTGCAGCCAAAGACTTATGTTCTGCTAAAGGATACTGATATGGAACAAATTGCCGCTGTTGAAAATTCTCACAAGCAAGTGAAAAAAGAAAAAAAAACTTGCTGAGAGTACTCAGATGATCTTTATGTAGTGATAACTGTAGAGAAGAGGTTATTATGTGTGGAAAAGAGCGACAGAGATGAAGGCAGACGACTGAAGTGTCATTTGCAGCTTTGGGAAAACTCTGCGCTGGATCCCCAACAATCAATGGTTTGTTTAGTTTTCTCCAGTATCTCCTCAAATTTGAAGAGTATTGTTAACTAAACAAGGTTATTTTATTTCCCGTCAAGGTCACAATAAATCGAGAGTGTTGTTAGCTAAAGAGAGACACATTCCTGATTCCTCTACAAATAGGAGAAAAAAAAAAGAAATAGAAATCTTATATGCAGTCACTAACCCGCATCTGGAAAACCAAAACGTTTCACCTTGAGTGAGATTCACTGTCGAAGAGGGGTCTTTGAGTACTGGGGGCTTCATACATTACATACACGCAAAGTTAAATGATATTTCCAACAAGAAAAAAAGAACAAACATTGTTTTTTAAGGTGACGTTGGTTGGGTATAAGAAAATAGCCAAATATGACTTACTTTTATGAGAATGTTCATACATTCTGATGAAAAATGATTGGGTGGAATGATTCTTAAATCATGACATGTGAGAGCTTTTGTTCAGGGAGGGTTGTAAGGTTATTTAAGAAATTGGTTACCACAATGGGTAAACCAAGATTATTTCAAACATATAAAATAATTAAAAAAATATTAGACACAACACAATAATAATTGGCCCTCAAAGTTTGGATGAATCCATTTCACACAGCGGCATATCCGCTTCTACGTCACTAGTGTTATTACTTTAAGGCATAAGGTCAATGTAACTGCAGAGTAGGGTATCCAAAATATATATGGGTACATTACTTTTTTTTAATGTTCCAAAAGAATGAAAAACATTGCATGATGTGTGATATTTTGATTTGAAAGTGACACTGATACAAGTTTTCTAATTATTGTTTGTTAATGTCTTGGTTTCCTATGAAGAAGTAGATGTCCTAAAAATCCACCAATTTCATAAATTGATGTTTAGGTACCACTGCCATGAAACTCAAATTGGAGCAGGTTATTGATCCCCACCATTACTACTATGACCGAGTACGAATATATATATTTTTTAATGGCCTTAAGCTCCATCTCAAACCATGGTAACTTGATGGATCAACGATCTGTAGGAGGATCGATCTTGTGCAAGCCTAGATAGGTCCACCAGGGTCTTCTCCGCCATTGTCTTGATCGTATCAAGCCATCAGGTTGCTGGTCTTCCTCTTCATCTTGTTCTTCTGACAATTATGTCCTTCTCCAATGATTGCTCTCTTCATATCATGTGTCCAAAGTAGGCAAGTCGTAGCTTGTAGCTTCCAGTGACAGGTCTGGCTTGATTTGTTCCAAAATTGATTTGTATGTTCTTCTTGCCATCCATAGTATTGATAACATCCTTCTCCAGCATTAATAAACATCTATTAAATATCAAGTATAACTTGGAGAACTATATAGTTTCTCTAACATAATGCTTGGCAAGGAATCCATCAAGTTAGATGTCTGGAGGAGCTGAAATAAAGCAAATGTATGGTCAATCGACCATTAAATCTTTTCTAAAATTTAAGTTATATAATATTAAAAAGAAAAAACTTTTTTCTTCTTTTTGTTCAGTTTCAGGATTTTGCATGACTTTCTGTTTGGCTCTTTCTATTTTAAAATAGTAAGAAGTTTGTAACATTACAACAAAGTTTAGTAGGAAAAAGACACAAGCCCATGTTAATCTAAAAAAAAAAATGATCAAAAACAAACTCCAATTTCAGTTGCCATTTGCCTTATGTTAGGGTGGAGAAATTCCTTCCTAAATTCAAACACGTCACAATAAACCCCCCGATCAATGACCCCTCTCAAGCCACCTAAAACACAACATGTATCTGGATTAGTTTTAGACCTCATGCTTATTTCAAGACCAAAAAAAGACTTATCAAGCTTTTAAATACAAGAATAAAAATAATTTTACAATTTGAAAAAAAAATCCACCAGGCAAAAAGGTTGTGTCAATATCTTTAATGGGATCTTCTATGTTAGCACGCAAAACTTCTAAATTTCTAATGACAGTCTTTACAGTCTGTGACAACCGATGCCGTTCAAAAAAAATGGGAAAACAAGCAAAAGGGTTAAGTATAATGCTGAACAAATGTAGGATCTTTCTTCGCACCTCCGTAAAAGATGTAGCCATGCACTTATAGACGCCACATTAGAGAGGAAGCCAGGCAACTGCTTGGAAAATTACGGAGGATGTAAAGAGCGAGAAAGGCGTGTCAAGTCTGTCTGAACGTTGGCAACCTGTCTTTTAATATCAAACTCGTTTGAAAGGGCTTTAATTTTATTTTAATGGGTAAAAAGGTTTCTTTGCTGGATTAAACTTATGAATGCCATTCATACATTGTTTATTAGGTACTCATCTCCCCTTCAAATACTTTTTGTTTTTTGAATTTGTATACCAGAAAAGTACTGAAAGAGTTGTCTGCTTGTATCAGAAGGAATGAAGAGAGATGTCCTTAACTGTCACTTTTAATAAGAGGAGTCAACATGCCTCTATTCAGGTTAAATATTGCCCTGTCACTTTTCAATGAAGTCAACAGATTTCTTAAAGAAAAGTCAAAAGAACCATGCATGCAAAGATTGAAAGAGAAAAAGAAAATTTGAGCGTCCTGTCAGACGGTGTCAAAGCCGTCTTTATTGCAGGGGAGTGGTTGTAGGACAGAAAGTTCTTTTGTAAAACGGGAATAAAAATACTACTCATAATAGCTTCTGGCATAAAAAAAAACACGCAAAACAAAGGGATTTCTACTGTAATAATAACCTGCAAAATGTTATTGTGGATGGAACAAAAAAAAAATCGTCAAACTCCCTCCTCTTTTCACATAATAACCTAGTTGGCGCGTATTCCTGCTATTAAGTTATGCACAATCTTCTGTCATGTTAAGAGTGGCTTCCATAAGAACCAGTATAAGATAGTAAGGTATATGGAGATGGCTGCATTAAAAAAGGTTGATAAGATAATTTAATGGTGGTCTTGGGACCTTCAAGACTGGTAAACTCCAACTTCCAGTCCAGATATAAAAAGTGGAGAAGCAAGTCGAAGGTCATAGCCAAAGAATGGTAATTTGGACCATAACTGTTCATTCAGAAGGTCCCTTAGTCTAAAGCAACGTTCAGGGGTTTCCACAAACTCTAGAAAGAAGGAACTATGGGTGATAGACTGGATAATGTTGACCTAGAAGTGGTCTCTGCCAAAAGAAACATACATATTTGAAAAGTCCATTAGCGGAATGGATTCAGTGAAAGAAAATTGTTCAAATTTGTCTGTTCATGTTAAGGTTATGAACATTTTTTTATTTTTCAGTCCTCTGCTTACTACTTCCTACATTAAAGGTCTCACCAACCAAGTCTCTAAGTCAGATCTCATCTAAAAAAAAGTAGAAAAGGCCTGGGATATGGCTTTACAACAGAGTTCTTCATGGAAAACTTAATCTTGCCATGTGGAATAGTTTTAAGAATTGTATTTAGTTGTGGTGTTGTTGGCCAGGAGAATCCAATAATATCTGTAACAAATTTGTCCCAACTCATAGGTGCAAGCTAGATTTTTGCAATTCTTACTTTAGATGAAAATACACAGAGACCTTAATATAGAAAACTTGCCCTGTACTCAATGATTTTGACGTCCTAGATCCCAAAACGTTATATATGTCATTACTTTCCCAAGAGACAACGGGAAAACAAAACAAACAAGAGAAAAAAATACCAATTAATGATTAGTAACAATATAAAACTAAGCATAAATTGTTAGCTCTATGTTGTTATAGATGTTCCAAGTCTCACTATAAAAGTAAATGACACATACCGTAACTATTACATTATCACATAGCGTTCATTCATCGTAGTTGTACTTGTTAGTGGTTATTTGCTATCAACTGTAAAAAGCATTATTTAAGCTGATTATTCATGTGTATGACTCCAATGTCCCTTTTCATGACCTCCCCCACAAAATGGTCACACTTTATAGGTTCTCAGACACTCTGAATTCCCAATATCATCATTCTGGATTCACTTATTGCTCTCCAGAAAGATGGGATAAAAATATGAAAATGAAGGGAATACGGCTAAACAATGTAAGCCTGTTATTTCCATATGTTCCAAACTTTCTCATAATTGTAGATGTGTACATGATGCTCAGTAAATCAGAATAAGTGCTATTAAGCTGGTCTGTTTAGAGCTTAACATGCCTAATTATTATTATTATTTATTTATATAGCACCATTGATTCCATGGTCTGTACATGAGAAGGGGATTACATCAAAATACAAATATTGGCTCCTTTACCCCATGCAGACAATCCCATTACTTCTCAAACATACAGACGTAAAAAGACTGACGAAGGCATTCTCTCACTTTTTGTGCAAGGGAAAGAGACCGAGGATTAATGCTAATAAATTAATGCTACCAACGGAGAGGGGGGGATCAGGCTACCAAACATTACAGGCTATAACTTGGCTTGCATTTTGATACATGCAATTGACTGGATTAGACAAACAAGTAGACATTCTGATTGAAGCCGAATTCTGTAAGCCATGGGACCTGAGATCAATATTACATACACCCATACCAAATTTACCACCCAATCTTAAACACTCATTGCTATGTAGGGACACAGTTATGACCTGGAAGGCGTTTAGGAAAAAGTCTGGGCTAGCATGGAATATTTCGAAATGCATTAACATCTGGGCAAGCCCAGATTTCCCACAGGGGAGGGACAATGACCTGTTTAGAGAGTGGAGGGAGAAGGGGATAAGGACTTTAAGGAACTTGATACATGATACAGAGCGGAGATGGATGACGTGTGGGGAAATAAGAGAGAAATGTGGTTTTAGACTCTCCAGTATGAACAGATAAAGCATGGGATAATGAGGAAATTACTCAACATAAACAATGAATATGAGGTGAACCACTTGGACACAATTTTATTAAAGGACATCCGTGAGATTACCATTTCAGGTCTTTATAGGGATTTGAGAGAAGCGTTAGTTCCCAAAATACCAGGGAAAATTTTAGAGGTATGGGCAAAGCAGTTGGGAGACCAAGAAGGGGAAGAGAAAATCTTGAAAGGGTGGATGGAGATGAGGAAGTAGATAGTAAACGAAATCTGGACAGACACTCAATGTAGACTTATACATAGGGCTATATATGGTTTCAATTTTTTGAATATTGGACAACAAGACAAACTGATGAAATGTCCAAAATGTGGTACTGAAAGAACGGACTTATATCA